>SNQN01003121.1:3368-50868 GCA_008642245.1 Bassia scoparia
ATGGGATACTGGATCTCCTAGCGACGTGGGTCAAAGCGACATTGCGTGACCATCAATCTGCACGTTTTCTGACTTCAGGGTTCGGTGAAATGTAGATTTATTGCCTTTTTACTAACTTGAACTAAATTTAAAGTTTGTTGGAATGCCCTGCGCACTCCATTCCTTGCTTTAATTAATAATGTAAAATTACACCATGGCCTGAAGAAATTAAGTGCCCGATTTATTGGTGGGGCCTAATTGTGGAGTCCACCCTCCTTCGCCCCTGACTTATCAGAATTCCTTTTAATCAATTTTTCCGAGTAAAAAACGTTATGGGACTTGAGAAACGAAACGTGTGCTTCGACATTGGGTGTCTTGGCCACGAAGTCGATCTATTGAGATTAATGATCAACTAAGAACAGAATGAGTAGAATTAGAGTGTGGATGCTTCATAGGAGCGAGGTGAGTCCTTTTTTATTGGGGCCCTATTTTTGTGGCACATATGAATGGCTCTTCCCTCATAAAACGTGCGAAAGAGGGAAGAAATGTTTGGTCTGCTCCGTCGCATTTATCGCCGTTGTAGAGGCAATCGAGCGGTTGGTCGTTTGCACCACCTCCACCTTACTCGTGTTGCGGGCGGGCGGGCAGAATCGTTGCTTTGCTTTGGATATGACTTCGGACCAGAAAAAGACGATTCCTTACAAACACCTCGCTATGGGACTTGTTTGCGAAGCCTCGATATTTGCCAGATAAATTACAGTTCCTTTCAATCTGTTTAATTGACAGTCAGTCAGTGTAGTAGATTTTCCTTGATATTTTCTAGGTTCACGGCAAACATATCAATCTCTCGACACATATCATATGGATTTGACCTTGGAGCGCTTTTTATCCCTTGGAGTTATGCCCATCCTGAGAAAGCATGGAATCATATGTTATAACAACCGAAAAGCTACTGTACCGCCAAAAAAGATCGTCACTTGTTTCACTCGTTCTAAGATAGTTGGGTCAGCACACCCGACGTTACCTTGCCGGGGACGCGTGGCGTCTGGAAGGAAGCTTGGGTATTAGGCAGGCGAGGTTGGGTTGGTTCGCTGTGTGGGCTAGCACGATACTTCAGTAGCGAGAGATATATGATGAACCAATCGGATATGAGGCGCGGCACAGGGAGGACGCGGGACGAAACGTAGGGCTGACTGAGATCATAGCTTGTACTCGGGCGGGTGCATGACTTTCTATTTCACGTGCCCGGTTGCTGTTCGTTTAATGCCAGTCGTCCGGCCAAGTTGCGATGGCGGCCCTCTCGTGATGGCACGGGGAAACAGTCAATCTAAGATCGTGATACTCATGCTGTAGGCTTCCAAATCCACTCACATGATTCAGGCGTTCCGTTGAAAGAGGTCTGCCGGGTGGCTTTGGAGCTTGGCCCGTTAGCCGTAAACTGGACAGGTATTGATCTGAAGCTCCGAGGCGTGTGACGGCACACACCTTCTGCGTATTCTACTAAAGGAACTCCTGGAAATGACGAACAACCGACAACCGCGACGGCCGTCGTACGCCCGCGGACTTGACGCCCATTCGCCTAGGCTGCGAGCAGCAAGGACACGCGACAACTTAAGACACAAGCTACCGACCTCCTTGGGGGGATTCTGGCGATAAATTCAGATTGCCTTGTTGCCTAAACCCTTATCACCCGAAAGACGCGATCGGGAAAAGTAGGATGACTTGCCTTAGAGACAGTGAGTTAGTTTAGTAAGCAAGCTATTTATCTGAAGCAGAGAAATAATGTAGATTGTTCTAATCACCTTGATCAAATAATGTCTATTTCTTATCCTTTGATCTAGAAGCTTCACTGATAGTCTTATTACAAGTAAAACAGATTAAGATATTGACAGTAACCCATTTTAATAAGTAAATAATCTATGCTTAGCAACTTATTAATACTCATAATTCATATTTTTAAAATAGCCTTTTAGACATTTTTTTATATATTATAATTTAATAAGGTATCTGTGGATACAAAGTTATACTTGCTAATCTAATTAAGTATGTAAATACAAAATATGATAATTCAATCAATATATTGCAACTTCGATATACACGTCCGCCACGTGTGTGTGGTGCTATATATATATATTATATATATTTAATAATATATATATATAATATATTATATATATATATATAATATATATATTATATATTATTAATATAAATTATAACCATCAAAATGTAATTTCTTTTTTTAATTTCAATACTAATTTAATTCGACATAAGAGAAAAGACGCTTTCAAATACTAGAAAACGCAACCGCCAAATACTTTTCCTAAGGCTTATAAGAACGCTTGAATCCTTACAACTCTATACATGAATGAAACGTTTAGGAATACGCTTTAAATTCTTTGCCCCAGCCCCCTCTCATATAAAAGCGGCCTATGGAAACGTTTAATAAGCATTCTCCCAACCGTAAAAAGGTCGTTTGGCATGTGATATAGTGAAAATATGATCCCCCTTAGACGAAGCTTTCTTGATCTTTGGCAATTTTGCTCATTCTCATACTTATGACATATCATCATAATCTTGATAAAAAGCAAATCAATGATTTATTATAGATCTCCTTAATCCGATCCACCGTTGAATGAAAACCTAAAGCACCTCTTTGTGTTAATCTATCAACAAGGATCGCACAACAAGTCAATCATTAATAGTCTCAATTTTATATTCTTCAACTATCGATGCTTCCTGGAGCAATAGCGTTAAATCATAGTACATTTTGATGCTCGAAATCTTTATCTGGAATATTCTTGATATTTCTTCTTCAGTTATCCCAAGATTGATGGAATAAGAACAACTCTGTTCTTAAACGTTCAGCTTTAGATTATCAATCACACATGAGCTATTTTTTCCGACTTCCAAGATAAGCGACCCTAGAAACACTTGAACTATCAGATCAGTATTCTTTAAATTCACAGACACGCATGAGTCTATGTCATTACCCCACGTCGCATGATCTGGTTCTTGTTCCATGAAATCTGAGATTGTTAGTTTGCACTCTATCAACTCATCCAAATTTACGATATGTTATGTCTTTCCTCGTCGTCGTCTTGGGAATTGGAATAGTACTTTTCTAGCGCTGTCTTTTCCATATTTTTGCATGGAATTAATCCTCTACCAGTTTGGAAATGTTGTGAGAGTTTCTTGAAATATCTTCTTTCACTGTTCTTGTTAATTTTGCAATTATCCAATCCATAGATCTTGAATTGTTTCTTCTCCATGTGGATTGCTATGTGCTAAGAAAAAAAATCAGAGAAAAGTGAAGGAATAAACACACAGTGCCCCAACAGAATCACGCTCTGATACCGATTGATGTGATTTATAAGCGGTTGTTCACAAATCCCTGACTCTCACAAATAAACACGAACAAAGGATATTTTCCAAAGAATGAGAATGGTAAAAGAACTTTAAAAATAACTTCAAACCCACAGAAATAATTCACAGGATCTAAAGGATCTTAACTCACAAAGAGCACCAAGCACCAATGTAGTTAATCAAGCGAACTCACAGAACTAATTCATAGAATTCACAAGGGTTTTCTTGAATAACCAAGAGAGAAATATTTGACGAAAGAATAAACTGAATTTTTACTGAAGTTTTCGGTCCAATTTATAACACAAAATAAGATCTAAAACTGACTAAGATATTTTAGGAAAGATATATATCTTATCCAGAATATATCCAACTAACTTTATCCTAAATCTATCCTAATTATATCTAAAATATATCTTATCCAAATAAGAATAAAAACTTGCCAAATTTACTAATTAAATCTAACCGACTCACCCTAACTAACTTTCCTAATTTATCCTAACAACTTTAACTAAAATTCCACATGTTTTGGATTAWTTCCAGATTTTCCTCACTTGATCGAATTTTCCAGATTTTCCTAGTGCATTCCAATTTTTCCATCTTCCTTTCCAACAAGTTAGGAGCTTCAAATTATAATTATGAATGATATTGTTGACCCTTGGATAATCTTTTGAAAGTGCTATTCTATCCTCATTATAAATGTTCTATGTACTGGTGGGGAACCAATAGGAACTGTTTCCTAGACTGTTATACTGAAAAGTAGTCATACACTCTTTATTGTACATTAACCATGTTACATGTGCAGTAGTTGAGTTGATTCAAAGACTTAAAGCATGGAGGCCTTTCGAAGTCATTCGAAGAAAGAATAGTTGTCTTTAACTTAAAAATTCAAGGAAGCTTCAAAGTCTTGAAGATTACATGAATATTGGATGAATTAGTTCTTAAGTGTTTAAATGTAGTTTTTCATGTAATGTGCTCTATAGTATGATTTGTTTGTAAGGGTGTTATAAGTGCTTAAGTGTATTTGAGTCATGTTATGAATTCTGGTACAAGTGTTGAACAAAATTCATAACATACTCATCCTAGGGAACCATGCTGGAGAACCAGCTGGGTCTCTACGTCGAATGTAATAGCTGCGGATTTGAAATAGATTTTCTTAAAGTATTTTTCAAAGATTTTTTTTTAAATATTCCAAGCAGTTGGAAAATGGATGAGGATATATTTTGGTTACCTTAATCCTAAGAGTACTTATCTTCTTTTATTCTATCCGTGTGATTAAGTCAAATAAGATAAATACTTTCCATAAAATCGCATCTTGCCTTGACCGATAAGCTATGTGATTTTATGGTAAATAGGGTTTAGGTTTCCATGCATATATATACTCATCTAAGTTCATATATTTCATATCTCTCTCCATGGTTGAAAAAGAGTTATTTTTTAGAGAAAACACAAAAGCGCAAAARCCTACTTCAAGTCATATACAAGAGCATAAATCGAGCAAATCAATTCTCTTATTAGCTTTATAGAAGTAAATTCGAAAGAGAGAAACTTTGAAATTGTAAGGCATTCAACAGAGGGGTCGGAAGCCAGGTGAGTGTTTGTGAGTTCAAACACAAGTTGGACTTACGAGTGTGAGTCGAGTGCACATTCAAAATTGAATGTGGGGTGTGCTAGTTCCCAGAGTAGGGAAATAACAGGGAGTGTGTTCTTTGTTTTTCGGASTAGATTAATAAAAGAACATAAGGAGGACGTAGCCCATAGTTGGGTGAACCTCGTTAAATTTTTGTGTTCCATATTACTTTGCTTTTATTCCGCTGCTTACAGGAACCAGCCCAACTGGTTCCTTATACACAATCGAAAAAGAAAGAAAAATAGGCTATTAACTAGGATACTCAATTCACCCCCCCTCCTGAGTACCACAGAACCTTCAAAGCCACCCTTATCAGAACAACACAAGTATATTCTGATAGCTACTGATTACTTTACTAAGTAGATTAAATTAAAGTTCAAGCGTTCCGAAAGCTCAATGCAAAGGCAGTAAAATTGATTCTTGAATAAAGGATCTTTAAAAGATTCGGGATTTCAGAGACTAATACTGTTTGCGTCAATGTTCTTGGGAGAAGAGTTTGATGAGTATCTCAAAGAGTAATATCCAAACAATACATTCCAAGCCCTATTTTGCACAAGCCAATATACAGGCAGAAGCTACGAATAAGATCATAGCTAAGGGGATATCCAAAATGGGGGACAACAACCCACGAGATTGGCACACTCTTTTGTAATATGCTACATGGGCATACAGGACCTTAAAGAGGGACGCTACGGGTACGACTCCATATCAATTGATTCAAAGAKATGAACTTGTATTGCAAGCAGAGTTGAGCGCGAAGTCTGCTAGAGTGGCTAGGCAGATGGATTTTATCGCTTGGGGACTATACCGAGGCAATGGCAATCGAATTTATGGATGTGGAGGACGAATGTCTGCGTGCTTTAGAGAATATCAAGGCCCAAAAGAAGCAGGTAGCTAAGTCTTATAACTAGAAAGTTAAGCATAAGATATTCTTGGAAGGAGATATAGTGTGGAAGATGAAGTTGCCCGAGCATAGCTACAAGGACCATATTTTCAGTAAATGGTCATCTAAGTGTGAGGAACCATTTAGAGGGGTTCAGGTTATATCGAGGAATGCCTATCTCCTACAAGAGTTAGATGGGGAAATGTTTCCAAGAGTTCTGAATGACAAATTTGTGAGGCAATATTCCCCAAGTATTTGGGAAATCCATCAAAATCTATGGTCAAAACATCCTGACCTAGAGGAGTTTGATAATAATAAGTTGATGGAAACGGTCAAGTTCATGTAACAAAATTACTGGAAAAGTGTAATACATGAATTTGAGAAAAATAATATGATGATGGTTTGACGGAATCAAAAGGTTGAAAAATTCTCTCACGTGACCGGCACAAGAGGTAAGTTTGAAACACTTTGGAAGTTAAAAGGCCAAACACACCTAAGGGGTGTAGTAAATATAAGAAAAATTAATAGACCCCCACCGATCCTATAAATATAACCTGTCATATGATCGGTTTTACATCTCACCTATTCTCTCTCTCACTAAAATCTTTTTCAATCTCTTCTTTCCCTGAAGAATCGGCCTAATAAACCAACACTAATGGAATTCAAGAAGTGGGTGCCCGATAAGTCCTGACACCAAGAAGGCTTCACTTTCATTAACCATGAGATCTCCCGCCAAGATCTTGATGGTGTAGAGTGGAGGTATACGGACAAGAATATGAAGGCGCTCGACTCCTTATAATTCAAGTGGTTCAAGTACTGGAGGAAGGGAACTAACCACCCCTACAAAAGGAAAGAATAACGTGTAGATGAGGCAGCATTTCGAAAGGAAGAAAGGGCGAGGGAAGACGYCAGAAGGKGGAGAGAAATTGAGTTGCGGCTTGAGACGGAAAGACGAAAAAGGGACGAAGACGGAAAGAGGAAGAAAGGAAGGGCAAAGTGCAATGCTCTTGTTCTTGCAAGGTTCCAAAGGCCAAAATGGCGTCCACTTTGCAGGCACCAGCCCCTATTTCTATAACATCATTGTCGTCGTCATCATCATCTTCATCGTCATCTTTTTCTTCTTCATCGTCACAACCACCGTCCCCTTCAGCGGGATCTGTTCCTACGAGGCCTGGGCAGCAAGTTGCTCATGCTCAGAGTGACAATGAAGATGAGATTGTTTCTGACAACTACAAAATGGATAGGGATGATTCGTTCCATTTTCGTAATCATGGAGAAAATTTGTTCAAAACATGGTTCTGACGAGGTTTTAGTTTTCTAAATCCTCTAAATTTTAGAATTATTTACTAATTTGTATTTAGTAAAAATATGTTAATTTCAGAAACTTTTGTCTAAAAACATTGCCTTGCAATATTACAAATATAATTCTAAAATTTTAGTTTATCAATGGAAATATTTTGCTTAAATAAATCTCTTTATTCTAAAAATATAGTACATTTTCATTAATGATGAACAATGCTTAATGACAAGACATGCTAGCATCACACACTAAATGACGTCTCAGTAATGATGGCTTCCATGGGATAATGTGACGATTTATTACTTTGGCTTCCAAGTAATTTCTCAATATAAGGTATATGTAATTCTTAGAAGTCGGGAGGATTTAATTGTGTATTATCTCACCCAAATCCATTTCTCAACTCATTTTATTGCAAATATAAGGATGATCACAAAATCATAACCATATGAATATAAGGTCATTTTTTATATTAAAAAAAAGCATTAAAATGAAAATAACAAGTCCTCTAGCGATAGGAAACGATAATTCGCAAGGAATCAAGTGATATCGCCCTTGTAAATTAAGGGGGAAATTTGTTACGGACTAAAAATATTTAGTTGATTTTGTTGACTAAATTAAGGAGTTTGACCGACGAATGAAGCGTATTGATGACCAAAGAAATAGGTGATGTGTCTGGCGCTTCCTAAATAACTTTAGTCTAGCAATACGACATAAGCGTTAAAATGAAATTATGATAGAAGCGACCCAATAACCCAGCAAAGGACGACCCAAGATAAGTAAGCGATGACAAGATTTGGAGTGAAGTTATGAGGATTTGAAATATGAAAAGAGGCGGACATAAATTTTCAAGAGGGAGTAACTTCCACCAACGATCTACACCTTGAAGGTCTATAAATAGATGCAARGGAACAACAAACACAATAACAACATCTATCTATCTTCTTTCGCATTTAGCTTCCATCAACCGCACTTAACTTAGTAGCCAAGTATAGTTTAGCATAGCATAGCATAGCGTAGTTCATTCGTCAATGGATCAGTAGTTTGCTTGTTTTCATCCTAAATGAGTAAACATGGAGGTAATCATCCTTCCTTGTYATACAATTGTAGTCTGACTCTATCCCTATCGATATAATGGATGGCTTTCGTTTCTGTTCATCTTTGTTTGTTTTACACTTCAGTCTTGTTCCAAAACAAGGTCATTTCCTTATACTTTCATCTTCTTGATTAACTCTACTATTTAGGAGCCATTTTATGTTAGCAAGGTTATCTGTAKAATCAGTAACTAGAGGGGCGAGTAATCCCAAGCACAAATTGGAAAGAGCAAGTAATCATGAAATGGATTGGGGACATTTGTGCTAATTTATTATTCAATTAAAGCGATGAAAAAGCAAATTTATCATATTCATTCAAAACTCAAAACAATTACCCTAAGGCTAACTACAATAGCAAGCAAAGATTAGTTAAAAATGCAGATATTTACACAATTGAAGCTCATTTAACTTTCCTCTCTTTCTCGAGAACATGGTTAGGCAAATGTATTCCTCCTTTACTTTCAACTAAGAAAAGATTAATCAAAATACCCCATATGATAGACATGAAGGCAATTAGTAAGCACCCCAAAAATCTCAATCAACGGCATCYCCAAGAGAATATAGCAAAGTAGATGAACTGTTGAAGCTTTTGGGTGCTTCAAATACAAAAGCATAAACACCAAAGACATAAGATAACAGTAATACAAGCCTGACCAAATTGATAAACCTGAGGAATCACCCACCATTTAGTAGAATCTGAGGGAAAAATCAAGCAAATATTATATGTTACTCTAGCTAAAGAGGGGGGGGAGGTTATCCCCGTATCATATCAAATTAAGCATCATAATATGAACCCAAAATTATATCTGACTCATTTCTTATATACTGATCAAATATTCAGATTAACTGAATTCATTCCTCAAACAACCCTAATTTCGACCTTTCTCGAACTACAATTTCGACCCATATACAACAAATTCGGAATTATTTGATGGAAATAAAGAAAAATTAACAATAAAAACTACTAACAACTAAAAACAAAGACGATTGTTGTGTAGGTGATCGGAGGTGGAAGCAATGAAAAAATTATCAATTATCGAGCCATAAATATATAATATCAAAATTCAAAATGCATTTACCTTAGTGACGAGGCAGTGGATTCTCAGTCTATCGTTTCAAGTGGTGGATTGAAATTGTCGATTGGTCGATTTGGTGAATTTTAAATTTAACTAAGTTTAGGGTTTGTGGGTTTATGTAATGAGTGAGAAGAGAGAAGCTTACTTAAGGTAGCAACAACAAAATAACACCCGAATTTAGGGTTTGGTGCAACATCTAGTAGCAACGCCGACTGTTGTGTAGGTGACCGGAGGTGGCAGCAATGACAACCAATTGTTTGGTGAGGCACCGTAGGAAGCCAACAGCAGCGTARAACAYATAGAGCAAAACAACGACAACGATAGCAAATTGACGACAGCAAAACGGCAACAACATCGATCTAAGGGAGCAARGAGTGGGAGTGCAAAGTAGGGTATTGATATTTGGTGGGGTTTAGGGTGAGTTGAAGAGGGGATATTTGTTTTGTATAAGGATAAGGAAAAAGAACTCGTGACTTTACTTGGAAAAATTAATACTATCATCAATTTTATTTTTATTATTTRTATTGTTAAAAATATATTGCGACTACCGACGCGGTCGCTAGCCTAAAAAGTCAATCGCTAACATTCCTAAATTTTCACTCGCAAACAAAAATTGAGCGTAGCGACTAACCTTTAGTCGCAAAATTTTCTTGTAGTCACAACATAGCGACTAACATATATTTAGTCGCAAAATAGAGACTACTAGTCTCCTTCAGTCGCTAAATTGGATTTTTAGAGAGTACTTGTGAGGTTAGTCGCTAAACTGGGTTTTTTTTTTGTAATGGTGTTTAAAATTAATTGATTTTTGATGTAGAATCTTCTAAAATTTAGTAAAAATATTTTGCTATCACTAGTAGAAAAAGAGTCGAAAGCTGCACCTCAAAATCTGCGGTTATGTAAGAAACGCAGCATCTGAGAGTCAAAAGTTGTGGTTTTTATATAACCGTAGCATTTAACCATACTAGAGAGAAAAAAAATTTGAGAGGAGCACAAAAGCTGCGGTTATATGGCCCAATCGCAACTTTTAATTAGGTCCAAGCCCAATAATGCACAAAGACCCTCAGCCCTTTTATAATGTATACTCCGTATCGTCCTCTCTTCGTATTGCCCTTTTAAATATATACCATCCTCTCTCCTCTTATCCAAACCCTAAAATCACTCTATCCTCCCTCCTCTTATATATTTTACGCCTCTCCTCTCCTCTCTTACACTTCTCTCTCCTCTTTCAGTCTCTCTCTCCTGTACTCTCTCTTCTCTCTTACCTCCGGCGCCGCTCCTCCTTGTTCACCATCGATTTCCCATCTCCTTGTCGTCGTCGATTTCCCATATCCTAAGTTTGCCGTCGCCGATTTCCCTAGTTTTGGTAAGTCTAACCAACCACGCTAATCTTGATTTTGATTTCTAGTTTCAGATCTTATNCCAAGAGAATATAGCAAAGTAGATGAACTGTTGAAGCTTTTGGGTGCTTCAAATACAAAAGCATAAACACCAAAGACATAAGATAACAGTAATACAAGCCTGACCAAATTGATAAACCTGAGGAATCACCCACCATTTAGTAGAATCTGAGGGAAAAATCAAGCAAATATTATATGTTACTCTAGCTAAAGAGGGGGGGGGGAGGTTATCCCCGTATCATATCAAATTAAGCATCATAATATGAACCCAAAATTATATCTGACTCATTTCTTATATACTGATCAGATATTCAGATTAACTGAATTCATTCCTCGAACAACCCTAATTTCGACCTTTCTCGAACTACAATTTCGACCCATATACAACAAATTCGGAATTATTTGATGGAAATAAAGAAAAATTAACAATAAAAACTACTAACAACTAAAAACAAAGACGATTGTTGTGTAGGTGATCGGAGGTGGAAGCAATGAAAAAATTATCAATTATCGAGCCATAAATATATAATATCAAAATTCAAAATGCATTTACCTTAGTGACGAGGCAGTGGATTCTCAGTCTATCGTTTCAAGTGGTGGATTGAAATTGTCGATTGGTCGATTTGGTGAATTTTAAATTTAACTAAGTTTAGGGTTTGTGGGTTTATGTAATGAGTGAGAAGAGAGAAGCTTACTTAAGGTAGCAACAACAAAATAACACCCGAATTTAGGGTTTGGTGCAACATCTAGTAGCAACGCCGACTGTTGTGTAGGTGACCGGAGGTGGCAGCAATGACAACCAATTGTTTGGTGAGGCACCGTAGGAAGCCAACAGCAGCGTARAACAYATAGAGCAAAACAACGACAACGATAGCAAATTGACGACAGCAAAACGGCAACAACATCGATCTAAGGGAGCAARGAGTGGGAGTGCAAAGTAGGGTATTGATATTTGGTGGGGTTTAGGGTGAGTTGAAGAGGGGATATTTGTTTTGTATAAGGATAAGGAAAAAGAACTCGTGACTTTACTTGGAAAAATTAATACTATCATCAATTTTATTTTTATTATTTRTATTGTTAAAAATATATTGCGACTACCGACGCGGTCGCTAGCCTAAAAAGTCAATCGCTAACATTCCTAAATTTTCACTCGCAAACAAAAATTGAGCGTAGCGACTAACCTTTAGTCGCAAAATTTTCTTGTAGTCACAACATAGCGACTAACATATATTTAGTCGCAAAATAGAGACTACTAGTCTCCTTCAGTCGCTAAATTGGATTTTTAGAGAGTACTTGTGAGGTTAGTCGCTAAACTGGGTTTTTTTTTTGTAATGGTGTTTAAAATTAATTGATTTTTGATGTAGAATCTTCTAAAATTTAGTAAAAATATTTTGCTATCACTAGTAGAAAAAGAGTCGAAAGCTGCACCTCAAAATCTGCGGTTATGTAAGAAACGCAGCATCTGAGAGTCAAAAGTTGTGGTTTTTATATAACCGTAGCATTTAACCATACTAGAGAGAAAAAAAATTTGAGAGGAGCACAAAAGCTGCGGTTATATGGCCCAATCGCAACTTTTAATTAGGTCCAAGCCCAATAATGCACAAAGACCCTCAGCCCTTTTATAATGTATACTCCGTATCGTCCTCTCTTCGTATTGCCCTTTTAAATATATACCATCCTCTCTCCTCTTATCCAAACCCTAAAATCACTCTATCCTCCCTCCTCTTATATATTTTACGCCTCTCCTCTCCTCTCTTACACTTCTCTCTCCTCTTTCAGTCTCTCTCTCCTGTACTCTCTCTTCTCTCTTACCTCCGGCGCCGCTCCTCCTTGTTCACCATCGATTTCCCATCTCCTTGTCGTCGTCGATTTCCCATATCCTAAGTTTGCCGTCGCCGATTTCCCTAGTTTTGGTAAGTCTAACCAACCACGCTAATCTTGATTTTGATTTCTAGTTTCAGATCTTATCTCTCTTTTTTTGTTATTATGATTTTCAAATTATTATTCTGATTTTTGGATTTTTTTGGTTATTATGATTTCAAATCTATACTTAATGGCAGTGATAAACGCCTCGCCAATCTGGTTTTGGTAAGTTTATATTTTTGTTTGTATTTTTGAGAGATGTTTTTTTTGGTGTTTTTTAATTTTAGTTTTGGTTTTTAGTAAGATTTCTTTTAGTTCTCGTTTTTCTTTTTTTGTGGCTTTTRGTTTTGAGATTTTTTTTTTTCAAAAAAWTTGTCGGTTTTTATTTCTGAATATTCGTGTTTGTTTTCATTTCATCTTGAAATTTTATTCCCATCAAAAAATCATCTCAAAGTTTTTTTGGGTTTAGTATTACGTTTTTTTTTTTGTGTAATGTTCGGTTTTTCAAATTTCGTTTGTTAGAATCACTCTCTAGTTAGATCTAATTCTAATCTTGTTAGTTAAATTCACGTTTAATTTATTCTGGTTCGGATTTTTTGAGATATATGTTTTTGGCAATTTTTCTTGGTTGGTTTTTATTTACTGATTTTTTGGGATTATTATCCTTCGTTTGTTGTTTTGCTTTTTTTTGAAGATTTCAACTTTTTTGTGAATTTCAATTTTGTAAAAGCTTTTTCGGCCTGTTTAAATTTTCTCGGTTTGTTGGTTTTTTTTTCTGGGTTTGGGTTTGTGAATTTTATTTGTTCTAGAT
Source organism: Bassia scoparia (assembly GCA_008642245.1). NCBI lineage: Eukaryota > Viridiplantae > Streptophyta > Magnoliopsida > Caryophyllales > Amaranthaceae > Bassia > Bassia scoparia. The sequence continues at coordinate 16,762 of SNQN01003121.1, forward strand.
TTGTTTGTAAATTGTTTCAATGTTAACTTTTTTTTATTATTTCGTTTTGCAGGCTTTTGATATTGAGAAAGCTTGAAGATGCCTTAGAATTATTTTTGTTAATTTTTTTTAATGTAATTATATTTTTATGTTGTAATAGTTAGCTTTCATATAATTTCTTATTGAATTATTAATGTAATATTTAATTTTAATGTAATTTTTTTTTACAAAATCAATATATATAAGTTTGTTTTATGTTAAAATTTTCTTGAATATTTTGAATTAGTAAAACTGATTATCTATCATTGATGGTGAAAAAATGAAAAGGAACAAGACCACAAATATATTAAAAAGTTAAAAAAAAGGCAATAAAATGATTATCTTAAAACCGAAAAGGAACAAGACCACAAATACATTACTCGTATTAAATTTGGAAAAAAAAATAAAAAAAATATAGCAAAAGCTGCGGTTATTTGTTAAAAACCTCAGCGCAGCTTTTGACTCTCAAAAGCTGCGGTTTTTAGCTAATAACTGCAGCTTTTGAGAGTCAAAAGCTGCGGTTTTTAACAAATAACCTTAGCTTTTGGCTCTCAAAAAGCTTTTGATGTATTTTGTCAAAAYCTGCAGTCCCAAAAGTTGCGGTTCAAAATCGCAGCTTTTGGGCCCTAAACAACCGCAGCTTTTAAGCTTTTTTCTACTAGTGTATTGATAGATAAATTATTTAATTTGAATCTAAAAATATTTTGAATTTTAGATTTAGTGTGTTATATTAGTAATTTTATACAAATATAAAAAAATAAAAAAGTCTTGGAGCGAAATTTTTTAACCAGGAGGCGACATGTGTCCCTCTTGATTTTTGCTTTAGTAATATTTAATAATAGATCTCAATGCGCGAGCAAGAGAAGTCATGTTTAGATATTTAGCGGACTTACCACWACTCCACATCATATTTGATGCTTATTAAGTAGTAGTAAATAAAGAAATTCACTCATGAATGCTTACTTTTAAACATGAGCAAACAATCTTATTTATTGATAATWAAATAAAATATACTTCGCGTCACAAAAAATAGGTTGAATATAGAAAACTAAAAATGTGACTGCTTTGACAAACCGATGATAGACACGTGGACACATTTTCTAAAATTCCCATAACTTACTCAACGTGACATAACTTTTTCTTAACTCACCATGAAATGAAGCATGTGGGTTCGGCACAACCTTTGGTCATCTCTATTAAATAATATTCGATATAATAAATAAAAGGGAAATTTCCTCAGGTAACCCTGAGTTTTGGCCTAATAGCTCTAGTACATCTGAGGTTTGAAGAACGGATCATGTAACCCTTAGTTCAGTGTATAATAGCTCATGTTACATTGCCGTTAGTTTTTCTGTTAAAAAAGACTGACATCGTACTTTTTTGTCCATTTAACATTTGCGCTAACTAATTACAATATTTAACATCAAAAACTAACTAAATAAATAATTAAAACTAATACATTAACCCCCATTCCTTCTTCCTTTTTCTTCKWRCCATATGACCTCCATGACCACCACCACCTCCATAACCACCAACTTCTTCCTCCTTTAAGCACCACCATCCCTTATTTGTCCTAGAATTAACAACACAACAACAAATATAGTTCGAACAACACAAATTTGAGAAATATCGCCCAACAATTCGAACAACAAAAGTATGATTTGAATTCCTAAGTGACGACCCAACACCTTACCAAACCCAGAAAACCCTATTTCAATTTCTTTCAAACCCCAAAAATCTAAACAATTCAAACTAAATTTCGAACAACCTTGTTTGGTTCGAATTTGGTTATGGGTCATTGTTTGAATTCGATTTTGAATTCGAATAGTTCGAATTTTTGTTATGGTGGTTCGAAATATGTGAAATTGGGTTGTGGTGGTTCCAAATATGCGAATTTGGGTCCTGGTGGGTAGAAAGATGTGAATTTAGATTTGTGGTAGTTTTAGTCTGGTTTGAATTTGAGTTGTGGTTGGTTGGGCGTGCGTGGTTTGGCGTGCGTGATTAGGCGTGTTGGGTTGCTAACTTTGGGTTGTGTTCGTGGTTTGTTGTGGCAAGATTTGTGGTTGAGGTGTGGTGGTTGTGGGTTGTTGGTGATCGAAGGTGGTGTGCTTCGTTTTTTGGGTTCTTGGAATTGAAGGAGGTGCTCGAAATTTCTGAGTTGATGGTGCTCGAAGGAGGGATGAAGGAGGAAGGAGGTGAAGGTTTTGGAAGTGTGAAGGAGGAAGGAGGAGGGAGGAAGGATGGATAATTATTAAGTATTTATTTAATTAGTTTTAGGTGTTTAATTGGATAATCAGTTCACTTTAACAGTTAAATGTATGAAAAACAAATGGTGTGCTAAAGATATTAGGCCAAACCTCAAGGTTACTTGAGGAAATTTTCCTAAATAAAATTATAAAAATGCATAATAACAACATAATGTAAGAAATATTTTGTGCATAAAAATGAAAAATCATTATAAATTTAAACTACACAAGGACCTGGAGCATAGCCTGGGGACACAAACTAGTGTTGTACAAAAAAAAAAGATCTTAACTATCACATGTTTTGTTAAATTAATCTCATTTTCGAATGGTTTTAGAAGAAATCAATAACACAAATTTTTTTTACAAAATAAAATTTCACTTATAGTTGGAACTTGGAACTGATATATGATAATCAATAGGTGTGACTAGAGCTGTCAGTTTGGTTCATCAACTGTTGGTTGAACTGAAATAACTGAAAATTTAACTGAATCAAACTATTGGTTGTAACCAATTGAAAAAATGTTAACCAAAACTGTAATAAACTAAAAAGAAAAAACTGTAATTGAAATAAAAGAAACCGAAACTGAACCGAACTGCTAAAAAACTGAAAAGTTGATCAATCAACTAAACTGATCCGAACTGAAATCAAACTTCTTTTAACGGAAACTTATTAAACTTAATAATAATAATAATAATAATAATAATAATAATAATAATAATAATAATAATAATAATAATAATAATAATAATAATAATAATAATAATAATAACAACAATAAATATAATAGATAAATAATATATAATATTAGGTAATTAGTTAATAAGGCAATAATAACAAGTTATTTAAATTCAAACACATAAGTGACATATCCAAACAACAAGTTCAACTAATATCGTATACAAGTAATCGAACAGTTTATCTCGTGGTTTAACCGATACAGTTTTRGATCCAAGACATCAATCGGTAGAAATTTGTTAGTCGTCGTGCAAATGAACCAAACACCCTTCGTTCGTAATCTCGGTAAAAAAAATACCAAATTTGTGGACACATATAAATTGAGACAATCTTTCTCCGAACTAATGTGAAATAGGTTTCAAACTGAAATTAACTGATTCAAAACTGAAAAAATGGTTGATAAGTGTCAAAAGGTTGTGGTTCAAACTGTTTAAACTGTTGAATTGATCGGTTAAAACAAAAATAAGCTGTAACTGAACCAAACTGAACAGTTTTTTGCATCAACTGAATAGAACCAYACTAATTTATTTTTTTAACTGAACTGAACTGAGAATTTTTACATTTGAACTGAAATAAACTAAAATGAAWCGAACTGAACAGTTTGGTTTTAACCATATATAACAAAACTGTTGAACTGAATTGACACCTATAGGTGTGACTCTTTATGAGACCCTCAAGATCCCTTGCATGATTATTTTMTTATTCTTTTTTTTTTGAAACCGTAAAGAACTCTTGACGACTTTGAAGAACCCAAATCGAACCTTAATCGAACAAGAACTTTGATGTGTGTGTTTAGTGAATTTGTAAGTGTTTAGATATGAATTTTTTTGTGTGTGAGAGAGAAAGTGTATTTGAGAGGATAATTTGGTAGATTAAGGTTGTATGAATGTTTGGTTATAAAATGAGGAGCTCATTCCTCTTATTTATTGTGTCAAGCCACATGAGAAGCACACATGGTGGGTGTAATTACACCCAATGTTTTTTCCCATTTTTGCGAGATTTTCTTGCCATTTTTGCTACATTTTGTCGGGAAAGCGAATGTAATAAATTTTTTTACGACATGATAGAATCTCATACATGTAGAAGCTAAGGTTCATTGAACCTAGTCTTTCTTGGGGATCAATCCAAGCCCGGAATGTAAAATGTTCCATTTCGCTCGATTTGTGTTTTTTGTTTCGGAAATTTATGAATAATTTTCCGTAAGTCTATTATGAAAAAATTATAATAAAATCCGTCATAAAATTTAGTGCATTGTATTAATTTTTTTGTAAATTATGGATTTTTTGAAAATTTTAAATATTGTTTTAAAATTAAATAAATTGCTAAAAATTCCAAAAATAGTTGAAAATGCTTAGAAAAATTCATAAAATTTCTAAAAATATGTTGAACTTATTTTGAAAGTAAAAATTATTTTTAAGGATGCTTTGTGCAAGAAAAAGTGCTAATGGTAGTGAAAAACTTGCCTTTTTTTGGTCTTTCAGGGCACTAGCTCTCTCGATTTACCTAGTGTGTTGCATGCAAGGTGTGTCTTATCATTGGCCATATTGGGTTAGGGAGAAATGTAGGTATCTACACCATGGCATAATACAAGTTRGAGACAAGTCCCCTCTATTCGAGTCAACAAGATTAGGGAATTATGTCGTCAGTCAATTGTGCGATTAATATATATGAATTAGGATTATATTATGGAGATAATCGTTAGGTTATATTAGTAGTCATATTTACTTGCTAGAGAATAATTATGACTAGTAGGCCAATATGATTGGGCATACAGCAAATATTGACTTATAGGAGGTTACACATAAAAGCACGATATTGGACTAGATCATGAAAGGGCACAATAGTTGAGATTGTGGGATAGACTAGTCACACTAATTAGTAGATATTGGATATACTTTTTAGGGTGAATTGTGGATTTTAGTTGTTTAGTTTTATGAAACTCTAAACCCTAATTCACTCTAAGCACTTTCTCCCTAAAAAGTAAGAGAATGATATTTATTAACCTTCTCTTCTGTACTAGCATGTGTAAGATTCTAATACGGTGCTGGTGGACTGAATAGAGGAGCAACAATTGAGGCTCTTGATCTTTGTTTCGTCGTAGTGTTCCAGTCATCAAAAGGATCATACGCATCAAAGATTGTGATTCTAAACCTTATTATTTGATACTCATTAATTATATGCATGTGATCCTGTTTAGATGTACTATTAACAATATGATTCTTTAATTTCCGCTTAGTGCATCTAAATTCCTAGTGGTATCAGTTGGCCTTTTGCATTTGTTATGTTGTTCATAATTTTTATGCAAAACTTAGTTTTTTAATTCCATTCGGGAAGGGATTAAATATATAGATTAATTTATATAATTAAAAGTTGTTTTAATTGATTAGAATTAAGTGATACTTAGATAAAATTAATATTTGATTTTAATTTTATTAAAATTTACAAATTCGCTAAATAAAAGTATATCGTCCGAAGGTGTCCGAACAAAAGGATGTTGTATTCGAAAATTTGCAATAAAKATTAAACATAATCTTTCGAAATAAATTTAGTGGTTTGATTTCATTAGACTTAAATTGCAAAATCATGTTTTCAATTGTTGTTTTCTGTTTTGAAATCAAAGAGTTTGACTCAAAACATTTAAAAACCCTATTTTTTCCCAATTTGATTTTGTTTGTAAAAGCTTTTGTAAATTATATCTGCTTGGAAAATTCTGAAACTTTTACAAAAAGTGTACAATAGTATGGTGATCACTCGTTTAAAATTTTGCAGACTAATAACGAGTAGAAAAATAACTAAAAATCAAATACTAAAACTAACAGCAATAAAAATTAATCAAAAAACATGATTAAAACTCCTACTAAACATGTCTTAAAATGATTTAATCCCCGAATTATATTTTTCATACTAACAACACAATTTCAACTCTTCAAAACTTTAATATTTTTAAGAGAATTGTTAATCACACTTTTAAACCCTAAAACATGAAAACCCTTATTTTAAAACCCTAATTTTGTAATTCAATAAATCTGAAATTTTCAATTGCAATTAACATCTTATAATTCATAACATTGCAATTCATAAAAGTTTTTACTCAAAATCATCATTACTAACAATTAGATTATAAAAATTAAAAGCTTAATCAAACTAAAGAATAAAACACGAGGAAGAAGAAACGAGAAAGAAGGGGAGGGAGAACAACCGGCTGTCGGCGACGACGTTGGCTGGGTGGCGGACGTTTGGGCAGCAGCAGCAACACGCATAGGCAGCAGCACGCACAACAGCAACACGACGCAGCAACAGTAGTAGCACGACTCACGTTCTCCCTTTCTCTTCTTTTTTTGATTGAAAACTGAAGTATGCGTGTAAAGATCAAGAGGGAGAAAATAAAACCCCTTCCTTTAACTGATTTAGGTTTCAGCTAGGTTTAATTGAAATACTTTATTTGTTTTATTTTGGATAAAGAAGAAAAAGATAGATTTTCTATCATTAAATATAATATAAATGGAAATAATAGAATTCAAATAAAATACATCGTTTTTKTGAGATAAATCGTAATATATTAAGAAAAAATATTTATAAATATTCAAAAATTACGGGGATTACAATCAGATCAATCAAGTATGTCATGGTTCGAACTCACTTAAATATTATATATGGTTTGAGTATGTGTAACATATTCCAATCACACTTGAATGTAGCTAAAACCATCCTAAAGTACTTCAGAAGTATCAAGGATGGTTTTCAATATTGAAAATGAAATTGAGTTAGTTGTTAAGAGATACATTGATGCAGATTTRCGAATAGACAAATATGGTTTGATCACTTATCTAATTGGAACAGTGATGAACTAATAGAGTTCAAAGCATAGCACGATTTGATTTTATGATAAAAGTTGAGAACATTGTTTCCATGTAAGTAACAAAGGAAACTATTCGAGTTGTGAAGTTCAGCAGTGAACTTATGTGTCATTCCAATTAGTGTTGTTGAATGAATAAACTTATATTATTTTGATAATATTATTGTTATTGTTTAAGCAAAGGAACCAAGGGCASATTCATAATGCAAACATGTTCTCAAATTATTACACCTTATTCAATAAGATCGATMATAGGGGATGTAAGACTTTGAAATGTTTACATGGATGAAAATGTTGCAATTTCGTTGACTAAACCTCTCCCATAGCCAAAACATGATAGTAATAAGGCTTTGGGAATTAGACAATTTGAAAAATGTCTATGAATTTTTGTAAGTTATAGAATTATGAAATATGTTTCATGATTATTAAACTTCTTAATATTATGTTTYTGAAATGAAGATTTCAAAAGTTCAATTATTTAATCATGGTTTAGTATTAAATAAAATGTCCAAAGTAATTTACAATATTCAATAGGTTTGTCAAATACGATTTGATGAATGAAACCCCATCAAGTAAAAAGCAATCGTAAATTACTTCTTGTCCCTTGTCCGAGTTATTAAATTGGACATAAATGACTTATTATAAGACTAGTTTGTAAGTTGATTGATAGCGCGGCTTCATGGGCTATAGAAACACAAGGATGTTTAATCAGTTGCATGGATATGTATTGAGAATACATATTGGATAGACCTTCTTGAAATTCTTAAAATTTGTTTTCAGATTTTCATTATTGTAGTTAGTGAATTCCTTTGACATGAGTATAACACTACTCTCATTCAATGCTTAGTATATCTTTAACACTGTTAAACGATGCGCCATTAAAGGAGGTTATAAAGGCAGTAGTTAGGATTGCTAAAAGTTGAGTGAGAGTTTTGGTTGTACAAGATTGGATAAGTCCTCCTATATGATCAGGTTTGGTGTCTTAGGCCTCTTGAAGAGTGGGAGCTGAAAATGCATGGTCGTGCTCAAATGGATTAAGAAGTTAATCGTTTATTTCGACAGTTCAAACTCAAAGTTCAAGAAACAATTTGAATTCTTGTATGGATTAACATAGAGATGTTATCATACTATCAAATTAGGCATTAAGCGACTTGAGGTATTTTAACATTGCACACTTATTTTCGGACATGTGGGAGATTGAAAGATTTGTGTCCTCGATCAATTGTGCAAATATTAAATATGAATTAGGATTCTATTATGGAGATAATCGTTAGGTCTCAAAGGAATGTTCCTGAAGAACAAATACAGTTTATAGGTAATTTGAAAGCAAGCATTGTTCAAGTAAGTGATGGGTATCGAGTAGTTCGAAAAGAAGCCGGAGGATCATCAAATCTTGGTTTCACTTTGAAAGATGTTTATAATGCTTTAGGTGTTAGTAAACTTAAAGCTGAAGATTGTAAAAACCTTATTCGTCTATTTTCTAAAAGGTATATTTTCTCTAATATTCATTTTATACACATTCACAATATTCAATATTGTTTCAGAATATTTAACATTCCGTATGCAATATTTATCTTCTGTTTTTATTTGTTCACGGATCTAAATATTATATTATTGTCATATTATTTTTTTTTACAGGCAATCTAAAGAATCAATTTTTTTTATGATTTTAAGCTTGAAAATGATGGAACTCCAATAAGCTTCTTTTGGAGAGATGCAAGGATGAAACGCGATTATGAGAATTTTGGGGGTTTATTAGTATTTGATACAACATATAGGACAAACAAATATGGGATGATTTGTGCACCATTTGTTGGCATGAACCATCATTGCAGTAATGTGATGTTTGGTATGGGTTTTGTGTTGAATGAGAGYATTGAATCATTTGTATGGTTGTTTGAGTCCTTTTTTGTGCTCTCATAATAGTGCATCTCATCCTATCACAATCATGACGGACCAATCTGCTGCCATGGCTGCAGCAATAACGATGGTTTTCCCAACATCTCGACATCGTCTATGCACATGGCATCTTGGTCAAAATTCGATTTCTAACATCGGACATCTCAAAGTCATGGAAGGATTCCCGAAATTGTTTAATTATCTTCTAAAATATTGTGATACACCAGATGAATATGAGTACTCTTGGAAAAGGTATCAAATATTAATTTTATTTTCCAGTAGTGCAGATTCAATTGAAGATTCACAATCTTCAATGTTTTGTATACAATATTTAACTTATACATATATTTCTAAAAGTTCAGTGGTAAATATTCAGATTTCAAACACCATTCTTCAACTATTTGAATGCAATATTCGTTTTTTTGTTTTTTTTTTTCTAGAATGATGCAGAAATATAATTGTTCAAGCAATAATTGGTTGAATAGTTGAACAATTTGTACCTTCTAAAGGAAAGTGGTGTTCAGCATATTAAAAAGAATATTTTTCTGGGGGAGCTTTATCATCACAYAGAAGAGAGTTAATGAATCATTCCATTTCTCACAAATTAAGGAAGACGGATGGTTTGTGTGACTTTTATCACTACTTTATAAATGTTGTCAATGAATGGAGAAGTTGAGAAAATGGTTAAGACTTTGAGAATGTAAGAGGCAATCGTCACTTGGCTTTTGCAAATATTCAAATACTTATGCATGCTCGTGAGGTTTACACCGGAGAAGTTTCAAATAATTTGAAGAGCAATTTGTTAAGGGCACCTCTTGTGATCATAAGGATMTTAGCAGTGAGGACAAGGTATTCATTTACTACCTTTCGAAATTTAGTTTTAAGTACTAAATATTCATTTAACAAAAACCAATATTCAAATTGTTGCATTCAATATTTAAATATATATATCCCTCCATTTTTACAAAAAAAAATTTATAACATTGTTTTTTCATTCTTGACTCTGGGTGTTTGTATACTATGTTTGGAGGCCTACAATTGACATAATCAAGCATCAAGTAAGTTTCAACAAAGAGTCACATGTTGTTTCATGTACTTGCAAGTACTTTAATGAAGTTGGCATACTATGTTCGCTTTCTCTTCATATATATCATGTGCATTGTGTCCATCGTATCCCTCAACAATACATATTGAAGAGGTGGTGTAAAAGTGCAATGACCTGTCAAGCTATTCAAGATAGCTGCAACAAGTCATCAGAAATTGTTGCTTCATCAATTTGGAGAGCTCAAATGCTAAGGAATTTATTCATCTTGGTAAATGCTTATCATGATATCCCTCTTACAAGATTTAAGATTGAAAATTCATTTGCATTACTGAAAGAGAAGGTTGAAAGTTTGAGGGGCACTATAGATTTTMGTCATGAAGATAGAGATGATGAAGACATTAATCTCTCTCATTTAAACATTAAGGATCTTCTCTTAGCTCAAAATAAATATCAAAGGAACACCGGAAGTGCTATGGAAAAATCTTGTAACAAAGCAAAAGCTTAAAGGAAAAGAGRTGGTATATATGCTGACCTGGCTAAAAATTATGCTCAATACACTCTTAAGGTAATTGTTGAATGTTAGTATTAAAGTTTGAATATTATTATATTGTAGCTTTTTTTAAAAGAAAATTTACCTTGTGTTTGTAATCATAGGAGAATCATCCGGGTGTTACTAGCTTTGTGCATCCAATAACTCCAAATTCAGAATTCATAGGTATTATTGACCCAACTACTACTTCAAATAAAAAAAATACTACAAAGTCCAAGAAGAAGACTACTACCACGAAGACAAATATTCAAGCAATTATTGCATCTCTTCCAACAACAAATGCTACATCCACTCAAGTAATATAAATTTACTTATTTAAATTATTGAATCAGTTCCAAATAATGTTGACTACTTGTACTTATGATGGTTATTTTTCTTATTTTTTAGGGTGAAGGGTCAAGTTTTGCAAGAAATGTGAAGGCAGTAAATCCTTATTTCGACACTTTATTGTCTTATTTCGATAAGGAATACCGTTGATATAAAAAAATATAAATTGATYTTCATTTTATTCATACATAAGTAAAAGTTCAGTGTTAAATATTCAATTTTCAATAATCAATGTTCAACATTTTGAATGAAATATTCATTATTTTTTTGGTTTTCTAGCATGGTTCTCAAATATAATTGTTCAACCAATAATTGGATGAATAATTTAAATTGAAAAACAATATGTAACTTCGGTAAAAAAAAGAGATAAAAATGTCATCCAAAATACTAATAATATTGTTCAAGTGACAAGGTCAACATTAAAGTTGAACATTCAATTGTATCATTCTATGTCCAGTACTAAATATTCAGTTTTATACACCAAAATTCAATGTTTTGCATTCAATATTCAATTCTGCTTAATCTTTACATCACTCCATTCTTCTACTTCTTTCATCATTCATAAATTTCTCCTTATGTTGATTACACGGAACCAATTTTATACTAGGACACAAAAAGCTACTATGTATACTTTTCAGAACTTTAAAAATAATTCATCATGTTCTAATATCTAGTATACAACTCCTATCTTAAGCCTTTCTCTTTGCCTCTTAATTTATGCACAAAAATTTAAACATCATTATTGTACATTTCGAAAGTTGTTGTTTCAGTTCAATAAATCAAGTATCAAAAATTCGAACATCGTTATCAAAAATTTGAACATCATTATAAAAAATTTAACAAAAAACAAAATCATGAAATCAACAATTTGCACATCATTATGAAACTATCCTGCAATCAATATCTAATTTCAAGGTATCAACAAGTTGAAAGCAAGTAGGTCTTTTTCGGAACAGTAAAGCATAAATATACTACACTAAAATTTCACAATGCATCAAAAATTTGTTMGTATAAAAAATTTTAATATCATTATCAAAAATTTGAACAAAAACACAATCATGCAATCAACAATTTGAACATCATTATGAAAAAGTTGAACAAAAAAAATAGTAAAAAGAACACACTAAAATTTCACTTACTTGTTCTTTCTCTAAACTCTTAAAAACTCCAAAAAAATAGAATTAAGGTCTTCTTCTTCGTAATTTCTACAAAATAGAACAAAATATGTTAGAAAAATCAATGAAACTAAAATAAAATTCTCTAAATAAAACAATAAAATTGGAAATTGTAGAAAATACCTCAAGTTTCTTCGTTTTTTCACTCGAATTTTGAGTAATTGAAGTTAGAACAAAAAATTAAGAGAGAGAAAATGAGGATTTAGGGATTTTTTGGGGGAAAACATCTGAGAATTTCAAATTCGCATGTATGAACTACGAAGCAATTTTAGAATTTGGATTTAGGAAGACGAAACAAAGAAAATAAGAGGATTGGAAGCTGCTTGGGCCATTTGGATAGTTAAAGTATTGGTATTTTGGTTATTGATATCTTGGTTGGATTAATTTAGTTGAGGGCATAAGGGTTAGATCGAATCGGCGCCGTTATTCCCTTCCGATTATGAAATTCGGACTTACGTCCTTTGGTATTAGTTGTTCGGCTTCAATAGAAGGTTTTATAATTTAGTTTTAGTTTTTTTTGTTTTTCTTTAGTTTTCCTTTTTAGTTGTGTCCGAGTTTCCGCCCTTCGAGTTGTGAGAGTATTCATCACATATTGACATGTTGGGTTGTCATCTCGTTTGCGGGAGATCGCTGGTGGGACTCGGGCCTTCACGAGTCGAAATTCTGGAGGTGGTAATTGGGTTTGGTCTGTTCTTGGATTTGGAAAAGTTCTTAGACTTGGTTATTGCTTGAATCGCGACTTRTGTTTTGAGGGAGCAGTTTTACTGTCTTGTTTTCTCTTGACGATGTTGAGCGACCCTTACGTGTGATAGTTTATTTGGATACTACGTCTCTTGGATCTTTTTATTTAATAAATTTGCCCCTTGTGGTGGCTTCTAGTTTTGTTTAGTTCTTGTTTTGTTTGTGTTGTCCTCCTAGATCTTGATCTATGGAGTTAGGTTTTTTAGATAGTCAGTTATGGGTTACATTAATTGTCAAGGTCTAACCGCTTTAGTTCGATTGTTGCAAATGTCTAATTGACACTGCAAGAATGGTTATCCAATTACTTCTACATTGGTTATTATGCCGAATTTGCGCGAACTCACAGATAGTATTGCTTTAGATAAAGATTTCCTTTAAGGCTTCATTGGTTCAAATATTTGAACAATCATAAGATATATGTASTTTTTTTGATAGGTATATTTGTACTCGTCAATTAGTTTCTACGGAATTGGATTGTAAGTGTCGTTTGCCTTCTCCACTTTAATGAAATCTTTTAGTTTTGTGTCAAAAAATACAGAATATGATTCTTGAAATTCCGCTAAGTGCATCTAAATTCTTACACAAGAGTCCTAGTCCTAGCCACAATATCCCCTTCTTTTCTTCTATTGTTGAGTCTATTTGCAAATATAATAGTGCTCTCTCATCAAGTCAATAAGCCTTCACATTTTCAAATTTCAATAAAATGGACTCCTTTCTCTTCAAGTCCAAGTTATATTATTTTCAATTCAATGATGAGACCCTTACCACTTATTAACCTCAAAATATAATTGAAAAAAWWAWTWAAAAAAAYYWWAAAAAATAAAATAGACATGCTCGAGAGGCCCTCTTTCATAGCTCCATAAATTGATCCTTTTCCCTCCATTCACCATAAACGAAATCAACACCTATTGCAAACCCCTTTGAGCATTCTCACAACATCAAATTAGCGTATTTTATTCTCACCTACATCAACCTCACCTTGCGATGGTGCAAAATACACATGCTTAGTAATTTGCTGCAAATGATTATCCTTTTTTTTCCTTAAACCCTTCCTAGAAGGTGCCGAGGTGAGAAAAGCATGAAGCCTTAGCAAACTCACCGTTTTTCATCGATCCTTTATGCTTTTCTTATTGAAAATTATTTATTTTCTCTAAAAAAAAGTGAAAAAAAAGGAAGAAAGAAAAAAAGTAGAAAGAAAAAGAAAAAGAAAAAAAGAGAAAGAAAATTTAAGAGAAAATAAAAGTGAAAGAAAGAAAATTGAAAAGAAAAGTCTCAAAGTCAAAGAAAATCTCATATTGAATAAAAAGATGTCAAAGTTGAGTTAAAGTTGAAGCACATCTATGCACTATCAATTCAAATTCAAAGTCAAATCAAACGATAAAACCTCAAGTCCAATCAGCATGTAATGTTTTCAAAATCAAATGCTTGTCAAAGTCCAATGCAAAATCAAAGTACAATTCAACCCTCACATGAACAAACTAAGCCTACATTACAACCTCAAAAAGTCCTCTCCAAATGAGCATTGTCCATCACTTTCACACACGACCTCACGAACTATGATCAGTCTAATTCCGTAAAGATATGTAGGTAGCCTCACCTCGTGGTCCAACCAAATTGTTAAACTAAATCGACGTACATTACAATGAGTAGTTCGATTTTCTAAAATTTCAAAATACCCCTTATAGTCTAGAACCTACCATAGACTCAATTTTGATCCAACATCTTATTAAGGTGATTTTTTGCACTTCTCCAACAAGTCTACTACACAATATTGTTTGTGGTTCGATAGAGGGCTTCCCCTCTCAAACATAAAAATGGCTCATAAGGTTACGATCGAAGGTAAGGGTATGTAAACGTAAGAAATTAAGCCTAAGGTAGAATGAAACTAAAGCTTACGACAAAAAAGACTGAAAAGACGATAAAACCTTTCATTAAAATATTAACGATAGCGTCATACTACAACTGTATTACAAGGAAGGATGAATACCTCAGTGTTCATACAACTAGGAAAGATAGTAACAAGCTAATGGTCTATAAGAATGAACTAGGCAATACTATGCTAAACTATACTAGGAACTAAGCCAAGTGCGGCTAAGGAAAGCAGTAAATTGCAAAAGAGAAAGATATATTTGTTTGATGTGTTGTTCTTCRCTTGATCCAACTTTTCCTATTTATAGGCCTTAGGTGACAAAAGATCGTGGGGAAGAAGTTATGGTGGTTTTCTCCAGGCAMCGGTTATTTGGCGCTCTTCCTGCATTTGAATTCTCTTTTCCCTCCAAGTTTTTGCTTGACGCTTGATGAGCCTTGTAATATCCCGTATTTTCAAAATGTATTTTTAATATGTTTTATAATTATTTTTAATAAGAAAAGGGTATTTGGTAATTTTACTCAAGTTTTGAAATATTGGAGCCAAAAATATTTGAATTTTGGTGGAAAAAGCTATTTTCAAAAATAAAAAGCCTATTTTATAAAAATGATTTCTTAAATTAGAGGGTTGTAAGTTATTAATTGGAAAAAGGAAAATAAAATAACTAAAATAAATAAATAATTTCGGACAAAACAAAATAAAAAGAAAAACTGGGTTGGGTCGTGTGACCCTCCCACACGGCCACCATGGCTTGGACTAAGGTCCAAAAATATTTTGTGATCCAACTCTCAACTTTCCTAAATTCTCT
Organism: Bassia scoparia; assembly: GCA_008642245.1. Taxonomy (NCBI): domain Eukaryota; kingdom Viridiplantae; phylum Streptophyta; class Magnoliopsida; order Caryophyllales; family Amaranthaceae; genus Bassia; species Bassia scoparia. The sequence goes on from SNQN01003121.1 coordinate 32,030, forward strand.
TAGCTTGTTTTGTAAGGAAATAATCATTAACCTTCCATAATATTTTTCATGCCAWCTTTATAACCTTCCATAATATTTTTTATGACATCTTCCTAAATATTATTTCATTCCTTCTACAATATTTTGTGTCCTAAAATTTAACCCAACCACACCTATAAATAACCCTTCAATTCATTAATAAACCTCACAATTTTCTTATTTCTTTTCCTCGTTTTCTTTCTTTCTCTTGCTTGGCCCCTTTGGTCGGCCACCACCACCACTCGTCTCCCTCCTCCAATCGGCGCAGCCCTCGAGCGGGCCTCACCTCCACTCGGCTTTCCTCCTTCCTCCTCTTTTGGTTTTTCTCTTCTCTTTTCTCTTTGTTTTTAATTAATTCAATACACTTATAATAGAAAATATTAATCACATGTTTTATACTTGTAATCACTACTACAAAATGTGTCTAAAAGACCACTGCAAAGAAACCAAATAAAATATGTGTGTGGTCTTTAAAGTTAATGTAACCACATTTAATTGTAAAGAGGTTTCTTATCTTAAAATCAAAAAGATCTGAAAGACTTACATGTTATCAAGAAATAKAAGACCATGAATTTCTGGTTTGCTGGTTCTCAAACCTCCCTGAGTTACTTCATACCCAAATCTCTAACAAGATGCCAACTGATAAATTTCTGATAACAAAACAATATCATAAGGCCATGTATCATAGAAATAGATTTAATATAAATTATAGACCTGCTTCATCTTCTTTAGAAAGTATTCAACAATACAAGATATACTAATCAGTTAGGAAATAATAGAGTAATTTGTACTATTTTTRAGGTAATTAAACAAGAATTTTATGAATTACAAAACATATACAAAATAAACAGCCAAGAAAGGCTACAAACAAACTGCACTAAACACAACCACGACACTGACACCAAAAATAAWGAAAAGAAAACAACAACAAAAATAAAAATGAAACCCAAAATAAGAGCCACCAAGCAGAACCGAAACAACCAACAGCAGCGCCAAAGAAACAGTTGTGGCAGGTAGGGAGGACAGTAGCAGCTTGGACATCAACAATTTTAACAGCAAAGGAAAACAATAGCAACAATTACTAGACACAGTCATCCATTATTACAATGGATTCATTTAAATCACTTTTTTGAATAAAGATGAAGCACAAACTCCTTGTAATGATTTCATCATGGTGGAAAAACACGAACCTGAAAACACAGATGATCTCAGTGTGCTAATATAGTAGAGACATTGAACTGGTCTTCAATTTTCCAAGTCTCGCATGCCTTTAAGTCGATTGTAAATAGTGTTTATACCATCCTCAAATTGCCACATCTCCTCCAAGTCAAATAAACAGATCCATCTTGTCTATCAAAACATGGAAAGAGAATAATGAGATAATATAGAGTTATGTGTCATAGGTTGAAGTTTTCCCAATACTAGGGTGCAATTAGTCTCATGCCTATTTGTTCATGCTACGTATATGTGCAAATTAGTGTGTTCAACACCAGGTTAGGCCGACCAAGATCAAACCTGGTTGCGTTAGATCATTCCATGACATATAAATTTTCAATGATAAAAAGTCTAATTAATTCATAACGAATTCTTAGAAAGGTAGGAAGATATTGCACGTTCTTAGGCTGATCAGAGTACACTTGATAGTAGAAATTTAAGGTATTAGAAATACAATATATATGCCTTCTCCCTTTCACATCCACAAAAAAATGAACGGGTACTTACTTATGAAGTTGTCTACGACATTTCTCTGGCAAAAAGACATCAACAACAAATTTAATACAAAGACAAAGCACAATCATAAATAATTGCATAATGAGTTGATGATAAAATATTCAATAGGTAGTAGTGTATGATACTATCTAACTATTGTTACTTCTTTTAGAGGACCATTATTGGTGTGCATAAATGAATATAGAAAAGATAGATTGSCATATCAAACCACTTGAATGGTACTAATGCTTAATAGGTAATCCTTTAAGAAATTGTGATATTACTTCATATAATCCTYCTTCATAATTATTAAACGAGCCAACACATAATTTAGATTGAGACTCAACTTTAGACTTCTTGAACCTGTAATTTTTTTGCAATCCCATTATTCCCATCAAAAGAATCAATAACATGAAATATGAAACCAAAAGAATACAACTTTAGACTTCACATAATCCTGCTTTTATTTGTTGAATACAACAAATAATAGATGCAGTAATAGGATACAAAAAGGAAAAACACAAAATGAAATTTGAAACCAAGAGAGGCAATAATACAGAACAAATATAGCATCATGGCCAGATTCAACACCACGCGCAAAGGTATCATTGCCCCGCCGAGCACGTGCAACCACCTCTAAAATATGATGAAGTGCAGTATAAAACGATTGCTCATGAGAATGTGAAAGATTTCAAGTATAATTCAAACAATAATCAAATATAGCACAATTTTAACCAATTAGTCTTGGAATAATTTGAACCTAAAAAATCAAAGAATAATTCAATCCAATCGAACCAATTAGTGCAATTCAAGTCAATGTAACCAATTAATGTAATTCAAATCAATTATATGAATAAGAAATATCAGAGATTCAATTAAATTAGATGAATACATTAATTGTATATTACCTCAAATTTGAAGAATTCTGAACCCCATAAGTGTCATTTGGCAAACTACAATTCGAAATTTGCAGTCCAATTCGAAAATTCAACAATTCAGCTTTGTAATTACTCATCAAAATACAATTCATTGTGAACCTTTTCTTAATCCCTTAGTTCAAAACACGATTTAACTTGCACGAAGTAGAAGTGAGTGTAGTCGTGGGGTAGATCGAACAACTAGAACTGATGAACGAAGAAAAGAAACTGTGAAAATACGTGGGAGGGTTTTTAATTTATTTTGGCACTAATATACTTTGACTTTAACCATAAAAAACCATATTTGGTAAAGTATGATTTCTATGGGTTTTAAAACCCTTTAATTCTATAAGGGGTTTCTTACTTTCTTTTCTAACTCAATATAAAAAATCACTTTTTAAAGCTAAGTGGTGTCTTAATGGATTCAAGTAAATMAAAATAGTTTTGAAACCTATTTTTAATTTAAGTGATCTTTTTGATATTAAGATAAGAAACCTCTTTACAATTAAATGTGGTTATATTAACTTTAAAGACCACACATATATTTTATTTGGTTTCTTTGCAGTGGTCTTTTAGACACATTTTGTAGTAGTGGGTGGAAAACTTTTGTGAAGTCTTTAGGAGGTTAGCCGCAGCCAAACCAACCAATTACCTTGGTAAGGAAGACCCGTCTAGCCTTGAGAATTGGCTTAGAGAATTCGATAAGCTTTTCGATGCTATAGGTTGTACCGAAAACCTTAAGATAAGKAATTTCGCATACTATTTAAGGGAAGAGGTAGACTTATGGCGGAGTCAAAAGAAAGACGAGTTTTTGGGTAACCCCGCTTTTAGGTGGACCAAATTCAAGGAAGCTTTGAGAGCTAAGTTTTACCTAGCGCATTTGAGGAAGAAGAAGTGTATGGAGTTTACCAACCTTAGGATGGGAAATATGTCCTTTGCAAAGTACTATGCAAAGTTTCTTGAGTTAATGAGGTTCGCACCCGAAGTAGTACCCACCAAAGCTTTAAAGGCACAGAGATTTGAATAAGGATTGACCTTAYACCTTCAAGAGAGATTAGGAGGAGCTACTTTTGGGACTTTAGATGAAGTCTATGGAAGGGCGGCACACCTATATGAAATTAAGGGAAGAGAGCTAGGAAATTTGGGAGATGTGAAGAAAAGCTCCAGACCTTTTCAAGYAGGGGATAAGAAGCCTAGGCCAATGGGAAGTTTCAATGATCGAAGGGATAATAGAGGCAATTTTAGGAAAGGAAATGGGTTTCAACCTAACAATGCTAAGGGAAATGGAAGTCAGAAGGGCGGAGATAATAAAGTCAGGAACTTCTTTTCTAATAAATGTGATGGGAATTACCTAGGAAAGGATTGTGAAGGGAACTTAATGTCGTGTCGGTATTGTCACAAGTTGGGACACCGTGAGTTCGAGTGTTATAAGAAGAGGGATGACATTAGTGCAYGAAAGGTGAAAGAGTCTACTAACCCAACCAAGACCCCCATCACTAGTAGACCGACCCCTAAGTTCGGATCTAGTGGCAATGTGAGCAATGTTCCCAGGGGTCGTGTGTTCGTAATGAATAGCCATGAGGCTGAAGCTTCTAAAGATGTGGTAATTGGCACTTTCTTTATATATTCTCGTTCTGTGACAGTCTAGTTTGATTCGGGCACGTCCCACTCTTTTATTTCTAGTAACGTGGTAGAAAGTCTAGAGTCAGTTTCTTTAGATGTCTCTATTCCATCAAGGGAAGTGAGAAATTGTTCTAAGGTGTTTAGGGGTGTACCTCTTACCATTTCGGGAATAGAATTTCCCTCYGATTTTATAGAGTATGACTTAAAGGACTTAAATGTTATTTTGGGAATGGGATATAGATTGGTTAGGAAAGTACAAAGCCCAAATAGATTGTTCAGCACAGAAAGTAACCTTGTTTAGTCCAGAGAAGGTGAGAGTGACCTATAAGAGAGAGGGAAAGAGTTCAGGGATTAGGATTGTTTCCYCGTTGCAACTTTCGAAGTGCCTTAAGAAAGGGAATCCATTGTACATGTGTAGTGTTCGGGAGATAAGGGATGAGACAGATAAGGGTAACACAGGTATTCACATTGTAGAGGAATTTCCAAAAGTGTTCCCAGAATAAATAACTGAAATGGCCATGGTAAGAGACGTAGAGTTTACAATCGATTTAGTGCCCGGAACCGGACCAATTTCAAAAGCCCCATATAGGATGGCCCATGTAGAGATGAAAGAGTTGAAGACTCAATTAGATGAATTGTTGGAGAAGGGGTACATACGACCTAGTTCGTCACCGTGGGGAGCCCTAGTGTTGTTTGTTTAGTAGAAGGATGGTAGTATGAGGTTGTGTATAGATTATCTAGCGTTAAACAACGTAACGATCAAGAATAAGTACCCGCTACCCAGAATTGATGACCTATTCGACCAGCTTAAGGGAGCTAAAGTGTTTTCGAAGATTGATTTGAGGTCAGGATATCACCAGTTCAGGATTGCAGACCAACACATACCTAAGAGTACCTTTAGAACACGATATGGATATTAAGAGTTCACCGTTATGCCATTTGGGTTTACCAATGCCCCAACCGTATTTATGGACTTAATGCACAAAAACTTTAGGTCGTACCTAGATAAGTTTGTGGTCGTGTTTATCGATGATATTTTGATATATTCGAGGAACAAGAAAGATCATGAGGACCATTTGAGGAAAGTTTTGACGCTATTGAGTTAGCACCAATTGTATGCTAAGTTATCGAAGTGTGAGTTTTCATTGGAGAACGTTTCCTTTTTAGGAGATGTGATAACCAAAGAGAGAGTTTCAGTAGACCCAACTAAGATTAAGGTCGTAAGTGAATGGCCGACCCCGAAAGGAGTAACAGAAGTGAGAAGTTTCTTTGGATAAGCAGGATATTACAGAAGATTTGTGAAAGATGTTTTGAGGATTTCTAGGCCAATGACCAATTTGATGAAGATGGATTGCAAGTTCACATGAAACAAGGAGTGCAAGGAGGCTTTCGAAACCTTGAAAGAGAGGTTGACGACGWCACCCGTACTAGCCTTGCCTGATGAGAACGAGCAATATGAAGTTTGTAGTGATGCATCAAAGTTTGGGCTTGGATGTGTTTTGATGCCTCGAGACGTTGAAACCACATGAAGTTAACTACCCGACCCATGACCTAGAGTTAGCAACCATAGTGTTTGCCTTAAAGATTGGGAGACATTACTTGTATGGAGTAACCTATAAGATTTTCACCAACCATAAGAGTTTGAAGTACCTATTTACCCAACCTGAGTTAAACATGAGACAAAGGAGATGGTTAGAGTTGATCAACAATTATGACCTAGATGTTCAGTACCATGAAGGGAAAGCCAATGTCGTAARAGATCCCTTGAGTAGAAAGACTAGCCATTCGATGAGTATGATATTCTTACCAGACACGTTTGTGTAGAGAGTTRCAAAAGTTAGACATAGAGATAGTGAGACCAAGAGAAGAAAAGAGTATGATGAGTGCCTTGACGGTAAAACCCACGATTTATGATGATATCGGAGAAAMTCAACTTGAGGATGAGAAGCTTAAGAAGATCGATGAGGGTCAACCTTAGATTTTACCATAAGTGATGAAGGAAGTATTTAGTTTAAAGGGAGATGGTGCGTACCCCCAACATCGGGAGGACATTAAGAAGAGGTTAATGGAAGGAGCCCGTATTTCACCATATTCGATGCACCTCGGAAGGGATAAGTTGTACAAGGATATGAAAAAGGTGTTTTAGTGGCCAAAGATGAAGAGAGAAGTGCAGAGTTTGTAGCTAAATGTTTAACATGCCAAAAAGGTAAAGATTGAGCACCGTAGACCCCAAGGGAAAGTGCAGTCCTTAGAAATTCCTAGTTGGAAGTGGGATTCGATATCCATGGATTTTGTGGGAGCTTTACCTAAGACGAAGGTAGGAAACGATATTATTTGGGTGATAGTGGATAGGTTGACCAAAATCACAACGTTTATACCCATGAGAAACACTTGGTCAATGGACCAACTAGGAAGAYCATATGTGAGGTTTGTGGTGAAGCACCACGGAGTGCCTAAGGATATTGTTTCAGATAAAGACTCGAGGTTTTTGTCGAATTTTTGGAAGAGTTTACAGAAAGCCATGGAAACCAAGTTGTTCATGAGTACAGCCTTTCACCCAGCCACCAATGGCAAAACCGAGAGGACCATTCAGACTTTAGAGGATATGTTAAGAGCTTGTGTGTTGGAATCCAAGGAAGTTGAGAAGACCATTTAGATTTATTAGAATTTTCCTACAACAATAGCTATCATGCAAGTATTGGTATGGCACCGTTTGAAGCATTGTATGGAAGGAAATGTCGGAATTCAGTGTGTTGGAATGACATAAGTGAAACAGTAGTTCTTGGACCAGAAATGATTGAGGAAACGATGAAGCAAGTGAAGTTCATTCAAGAGAAAATTAAGGCGGCTCCGGACCGTCAAAAAAGCTARGCAGAAATGAAAAGAAGGGATGAAGAATACGAAGAAGGGGAAAGTGTGTTGCTTAAGGTATCTCCAATGAAGGGAGTAATGAGGTTCAGAAAGAAAGGGAAGTTAAGCCCAAAGTTCATAGGATCATACAAGATAACCCAGAGGGTTGGAAAGTGGCATACAAGTTAGAATTGCCAATGAATTAGAAAGGGTTCACAATGTGATTTATGTGAGTCAAATTAAGAAGTACGTTTTGCAACCCGAAACGATTGAMATGGACGATAACTTGACCGATTCAAATACTTGATAGTAAGGTGCGAAGTACAAGGAATAAAAATGTCAATATAGTGAAAGTGTTATGGTCAAATCACAAGACCGAAGAAGCTACTTGGGAAGCAGAGGACGATATGCGAAAACTTTACCCAGAGCTTTTTGTTTAAGGTTAGTGGAGGAGGTACGGGGGCGTAACTCTTTTTAAGGGGGGTAGAATATGCGATAGAGTTTCGCGCGTTCGTCGTTTTGGTCAATTTTTTAAAATTTTGAGTCACTTACGTGCTTGGTGTCCTTCTTGTTGTGTGTCTAGGATGTGCATGAATTTGAAGGTTAACGTTAAYATCGTTTTATAAAATGGCTAAGTTTCGGGACGAAACTTCTTTAATAGGGATAGACTGTAATATCCCGTATTTTCAAAATGTATTTTTAAAATATTTTATAATTATTTTTAATAAGAAAAGGGTATTTAGTAATTTTACTCAAGTTTTGAAATATTGAAGCCAAAAATATTAGAATTTTGGTGGCAAAAGCTATTTTCAAAAATAAAAACCTATTTTATAAAAATGATTTCTTAAATTAGAGGGTTGAAATTTATTAATTGGAAAAAGAAAAATAAAATAATAAAAATAAATAAATAATTTCGGACAAAACAAAATAAAAAGAAAAAACTGGGTTGGGTCGTGTGAACCCTCCCACACAGCCACCATGGCTTGGACTAAGGTCCAAAAATATTTTGTGATCCAACTCTCAACTTTCCTAAATTCTCTCAGCTTGTTTTGTAAGGAAATAATCATTAACCTTTCATAATATTTTTCATGCCATCTTTCTAACCTTCCATAATATTTTTTATGACATCTTCCTAAATATTATTTCATTCCTTCTACAATATTTTGTCTCCTAAAATTTAACCCAACCACACCCTAAAAATAACCCTTTAAATCATTAATAAACCTCACAATTTTCTTATTTCTTTTCCTCTCTTTTTCTTTCTTTCTCTTGCTCGGCCCTCCCGTTGCTCAGCCGCTTTGGTCGGCCACCACCACCACTCGTCTCCCTCCTCCAATCGGTGCAACCATCGAGTGGGCTTCACCTCCACTCGGCTTTCCTCCTTCCTCCTCTTTTGGTTTTTCTCTTCTCTTTTCTCTTTGTTTTTAATTAATTCAACACACTTATAAAATATTAATCACATGTTTTATACTTGTAATAAGTATGAAAATTATGTTTTAATATTGTTTTGAGTATAAATAATTAAACAACTGAGTTTTAACATTATTTTAATTAATTCTTTTGAGTTTTGAATATTTTATCGCAAGAGTTTAATAAATTATAAAAGTCAGAATTGCGAACTACTACATTAAACGACAAATGTAACACCCAAATGCAACAGTTTATACTAGTGCAACACTTTAATGCAACAATTTTAACTAATACAACACTTTAATGCAACACTTTAAGCTATAGTAACGATTTAATGCAACGCTTAAGCCTAATGCAACGYTTTAATGCAACAATTTTAGCAAACTGCTGCATTAAATAGTCAAACGTAACATTTTTTTATAGCAATTGCAACAGTTTTTAGATAACCGTTGCAATAGGTGTTTTATAGAATTTGGCGGACTCTTTGTTTTCGATCACCCTCGCTTTTATTCCTGAAAAATTTTGAAGTTCCGCCTTTTTTCCATTCTTTTGTCACCTAACACTATACTCACTAGTCACTATCTCACCCTCTCAAATTTCCAAAACTCACTTTCTCTCTCCTGAAATCATAAACCCAAGAAAATTCACTCTCAACATTCTACTACTTCCTTGGATTTCACTTCTACTGCAAATTAAACAATCTTCGATGTGGATTTTCGCAATTGTTTTCGCTTGAATTTAGGCAAAATTTACATGCTTTTCTATTAGTTTTTTTTACTTCGAAAATCACTTCAACTTCTTGAAGTTTGGTTAGGGTGTAAGTAGGACAAATTTAGGGCTTTTGGATTTCAGGTTGGTTAGCTTCAATTGAATACCTCTTAATGATAGATGAGGTATGGATTCTTCATGTTTTTTACTGATTTTGATTTTCCTTGTTTACTTTAGTCGTAATCACTTCAATAAAAACTATAGTTTTCACTTCAATTTAGTGTTTGCCTTTTGTCATTCTTTCATGATAGATTTTGATATGGTGGTTTATTTATATTAGTTTTTCCAGGTTGAATTGTATTCACTTCACCAAAGTAATAGCACTTATGGTGCGAACGAAGGTGAAGAGTTAAATTGAAATAATACAACAAATTATTAAAGGTAGTTTTCTTTTGATTGCTCTGAAAATTTTTATATTCTGCTTGTTTTTGGTGTGGGTGAAACCTTAAATTTTTTTATGTTATTTTGTTGATTTTTGTTGAGTTAGAAATTTTCATTTGATAATTTTTGGAAAATTTGTTGTATGTGATGTGAAAGGAGTGAAAGATGAGTTCTTGGAGCACAATCCAATCAATTGGGGAATTGTGCAATTGGAATTAGGGATTTCAGGAGTGGATACGATGGAGGAAAGTGAAGTTAGTATCTGGAATTATCAGACGGGTTTGTTTAAGGAGTCTAACAACACTCTTTTGCTCTGTAATTATTTTTCAGTTTCTCTGTCTTGGTTTTAAGATTAAGGAGTCTAACATTTAATTTCCAAAATGGAGTTTCTCTGTGCATATTTTATCATATTTGCACAGTCTTGGTTTTGAGGTTAATACTGAGCACTTTATGTGAGGACATTACGAATGATATTGATAATGATAATAACAGATAAAAAGAGATGTTCTATATCAATGTATTCCTCAGTAAGCTCTCAGTATAAAAATCCAAAAGAAGGTTGTTTGTAAATTTGAGCTTGTAGCCAATATGACRCCATTCTATAGCACGATTCCTTTAAAGAAATTCACATAAATAATTAGCATTATTGTAATTAGTTGACTTATAATGTAGATACTATTGTTTAGTCCCTATGAGGTAGCCCATTCTTTAGATGTTCTCAAATCAGATTATAAACTTTTGAGAGAAGTGATTATGTAGAGATTCAATATTTATTAAATGTCATAAAAAAGTTCATGTAGCACTATTAAATAGAGTAGAAGATAGAAAAATCATTAGTAGCTTATAGCGGTGTCTTATTTAGTATGAGGTTCAATTAGCTTTGTAATTCTTCAAAAATGTTGACAACTTAGTTGCACAGAGTTCTGGATATGCATGTTACTATGCATAGTACCAAATGGAATAGTATCTTAACCTATCCAAATTGAGCATTTATTATGGCTCATGATCTCTTAGGCTTATAATTATGACAAATATGGATATAATTTGTTCTTCATTGTTATCTAGCTTCTCCTTGCCGTGGGAACAAAATTAGAGCATGTAATTACTGAGCTTGCTCATGAAGTTGCTGAAAAACATGTTGCCATTAAAGGGGATTTGGTAGTTAAGCCCTCTAATGAATATTTTTGGTTCAGATGGCCTCAGATCACCTTGTTCTTGATCCACTTCATTCTTTTCCAAAATGCTTTTGAGATAGCTTATTTCTTTTGGATATGGGCAAGCTACTCTTTGAAGTCTACAAGTTAATTCTGATCTTAATTACAATACTTTCCGTCCCTTACGTATGTACAAAAATTATCGCAGGTCCAATATGATTTAATTCTTGTATAATGGGACAAGTGCGCTATCTTGTACCAAGGCTCATCATAGAGTAAATATCGCCCCAATATTTTTCTACTTTTTTTGTCAAAACATTGACATCTTGTATGCTAACTTTATGAACTTCCTTTTTCTCATTATTGTAGTGTTATCATCCAAGTTCTTTGTAGTTACAACATTCTACCTCTTTATGCCACTGTCATACAAGTTTACTTTATTATTTCACAATGTTGTTAAGTCTAAGGCTCATTTTTATAGTCTTTCTAAAAGTTATGTTTGAATTATTGTTGGACTTGTATGAAATGGGAAGCAGCTTAAAAAAAGCTATATTCGATGAACATATAAAAGCTSGTATCTTATGGTGTGCAAAGTTCATGTATTATTTGATTTTGGGAAAGCCCTTTATTAATGATTATGCGTTTGAGTGAATGATTTACTACCATACGTTATATAATCAAAATTATACTATGTGAAGATGTTGATACCCCTTGACATTGAGCCTTGAGCTTTCGTTCTTATCATGGCTAAAAAAATATTACTTATAGAAACAAGAAGATCCGAAACATGAAGAACCCTCCCAAGCAAAGGTCTACATGGAATCAAGGAGAAGGAACCCTAGCAAGACATACAAAACCAGATATGAGAAAACTAAGCAGAACATAGTAAGTATATCAATATAGTCTTTTGTACTTTTTCTCTAATAAGTAAACAATAACACAACTTTCTTCTATCACTCTTGGATAGAAACAAATTTCTTCTATCACTCTTGAATTTGATTTTTGTTTGTCCATTCCCCTGCTCTGCCCATTAAGCCATTAAGTTTGTTTGGTTATTTAGTACATGATATATAGATTGTTCTACTGTGGTGCGACTGTATTAAGAAAGTGAATTTAATCTTCAATTAGTGCATTACCTGCTGCTCTACTGCAATTCAGATTCTGATAGTGGCAGCTCTTAAGCATAGAAACACATAGATCTGTTTTAAAGTGGATTCGAAATGTGCACCACCCGTTGTGTAACACTGTAGACATTTTGAAGTGAAAATTTTCATGCAAAAGCTTTTCAAAATTGCATGTAACACAGGCATAATGTCTTGTTCCAAGAGCTCATAAGTAACCAAATAAGAAAGTCAACATAATTTAATAGACTAATGGTTACCTTGTGATATTGGGGGCTGTCATTATTAAGCACAAAGCTTTTCAAGACTTTGTCAGATGTCAGCAAAAGTACGTAGAAAGTAAAAAAAACAAATGAAAAAATACCATAGTTAAAAAACAATAGAAAAAGTGGATTAAGTGAAGAATTTAGGAACAAAAAATGAAAGGAAAAACCTACAGAATAATATGATAAATGAAACTGCAGACGAGCACAAGACAAAGCCACTTGTAGAGAGGAGCGTGGGTAAACTAAACAAAACGTACAGACGAGCACAAGAAAATAAATGACCTAATAAACTTAATGGCTTAATGWCCACATGCTTAATGGCTGCTTCCATGCTTCCAGTAAAACAATCTGTCATGTACTAAATGACCTAACAACATAACAATCCGTCATATTTTTTCTTGAATGTTGGTCCGATAATAGTGGGCTTAATGGCTTATTAGCTTTTACTTCACATGTTTTTTATTCACAGATAGAATGAAACTAGGCAATCCTTGTAATTGCTAGCTTTTGCTACATCATTAAGACATTTGTTATATGTTGCTGTTTGCCCAAATCTGTTGAGCTCAGTTCCAAATACTAGTAGAATTAGGGAAAAAGAAATCTGCAACTTTTATACTTGTCRGAACTTGTAAGCTGTTCCCATGCTATGCGAATGAATGTTCCAGGAAAGATCTATGACTATGTTATAGAATTCGCAAAACTATCTTTTGCGTTTGATTTTTCTCGGTTTACCTGAAGTCTGTGTTGCTGTTTTTAATTGCTAAGTTTGCCCAGGTCTGATGTGCTCAGCTCTCACTTGCTTATTTACAATCTGCAGATGAGTAGTTGCGGATTGTTGATGATATGATATGCAATCTTCATTTTGCTTCTAATATAAGTCTATTTTTTTGTTACTTGAAAAATATTCTACTTCTAATATATCTCTTTTTTGTGTAACAAATATGATAGGAACAAGGTGACTTCAATGGACCTTGCATTGGAAATGATCAGCTAATGGAAGAATGATGGAATTTTGATAAACTGGCAGATGGCATATTAGTGTATATATATATATATGGGTATTGATGTTTTGCATAATAATGTACTTGGTATTTTTAATTGATAAGAGTCTTGATTAAAGCCTCTTTGATCATTTTTGCGAAATTTCCTAGTACGTAAAGCTATATGGACATGCTCAATCTAAGACATAAATATGTGATGTACGAGTATTATATCATGTAGCTTGTATGTCGACATTATTGAATCATCTATGTTTATATATAATATAAACGGAGTATATTATTAGTTAAATAATTCATGTCTCTTTCTGTAATGATTTTGTTTTCTTTCTTTTACATCGTAATATAGGAAAAATTAACAGGAATAATCCCACCTTGGTGGTCTTCCAAAAATAAACCGATATCTTCGATTATCTCAGAATAATCCGACCTTTGGAGCCTATCTTCCAAAAATAACCGGATGACTTGCACCTGAACAGCCGGTTAAAATTAGATTTTAATATTTGTTTTTTTTTTTTTTTACTCCTAAGCCTACTAATCTCTCTTCCTCTATCTCCTCTCTCCTACACTGTCTCTTTCTCCCCTATTCTTCTCTCTGCTTTCTTTTTCTCCTCCTCTCTCTGTTTCTCTCCTCCTCTGGTGGCAGACGGCGAAGGTGGAGGTGGCGCGGTGAAGGGTGATGATGGGGAAGTGTGGCATAATACTGCCTCCTGTTCATTATTGCCAATGAGAAATATCACATGATAATTTTTGCAACAGCTTTTGCATCACAGTGGATGAATAATTACGTGTGTTATTGGTTGTTCCGACTCACAAAAATACTGTCATTGTTCATGTTGTTTCAAGTGTATATAATGATAATGCAATATTTTGTTCTGGATATAATAGTTCTCCCTCTGATTTCCCTTTTTTCCTTCTCGTTATGCTATTTGGATGCATACTAATTAACATGTATTGCTGAGACTAAATGGTTTTTTCCCTAATCTTGTCTGTTTATTACTCCAGAATCTGGTTCTATATGCTTGGCCTCAATGAAGCCTGGGTTGGTCATGCTATTATTACGCTGAGTGCTCGCATGCCTTCCATTCCATTACATCACATCACATGTAAAGCATGAAACCAGAAATGCCAGTTTGCAGGGCAAAGTGGAAGGAGATTCCCTGCCAAGACCAGATCATGATCCCCGAGACTGAAAGGTCAAGAATAAGTCTACTGGTGTGCGTAGGGAAGAACATTCTTTGATGGCAGAGATTCGTGGTGGTGGTGAGGCGGTGGTAATTAAGCTAGGTGGGTGGACAAGTTTGGTGCTGTGGTGATGTGCATTGCGTAGTGGTGGGGTGGTGGCTTGGTGATGTGGTAGTGGAGGTGTTGGTGTGGTGATGTGGCAGGCGGTAGAGGTGGCGTGGTAGGGTGGCAGTGTGAGGTGACGTGGGATATAATAACAATTAATTAATATTAATTATAATTAAATTTAATTAATTGTTTTTAATTTAATTTGAACCAAATACAAAGCGACACGTTGCCGATTTACTAATCAACCCATCACCAACAGGTACCAACCGGTTAGGGACTAAAATTGGAAGACACCCCCCAAAGGTTGGATTATCTGAGATAATCGAAAGGTCGGTTTATTTTTGGAAGACCACCCAAAGGTGGGATTATTCTGTTAATTTTTCCTAATAAATAATAATAATAATAATAATAATAATAATAATAATAATTATAATAATAATAATAATAATAATAATAATAATAAAATAATAATAATAATAAATAATAATAATAATAATACCTGGCTAAAAAAGTCAAAACAAAAATACTAATCATTATTATTATCATATTTAAAGTAACAATTAAAAATAAAATAATAAATTTGGCTCATTGCAAAAAGTGTTGCATTCGTACCCTACCTATGAAAAAAAGTGTTGCATTAATAACCCTAAAATTTAAAAATGTTGCATTAGATAATCTAGAAAGATCAATATAATGTCAAAATGCAACACCAATGAATTTACTTTAACGTTGCATAGCTCAAATATTTGTTGCATAACATCTATGTAACACTCCATGAAAAGTTTAAAAGGTGTTGCATTAGGTATGTTAAGTGTGCACTAACATCTAATGCAACACTTTTTATTTTTTCATTAAGCGTTGCAATAGGTCAAAAAACTGTGCATAGATCAAATGCAACGCAAGCAAATGCAACGCATTGAGTAAAACTGTTGCATTATGCTATTTGCAAACAATTTGGCACCCTTTCGCAACAGTTTTTTGCTATTGCATTTGTGTTAATGTATAGTAGAATTTATTAATAAATATGGTTTGATATTGGAAAAGGAGTCATGCACATAATAGAAAGAGTCCACTACAACAAAAGTTACATATAGAGGCAACCATAAATTGCCCTAAATATATAATTGTTGCCCTCAATGGTCTTTAGAAGCAATTTTTTGGTTGCCTCTAATTCCTCCGTCCTAATTGGATGTTGCCTCTAATACCACCTTTTAGAGGCAGACAACTCATGTTGCCACTAAAATCACTTATATTTAGAGGCAATCATGAGTTCGTCGCTAGTTACAAGTTGCCCCTAATGCCACCTTTTAGAGGCAACCAAGTAATATTACTGGTAAAGACACTTATGTTTAGAGGCAATCATTAGGCTATCACTAATTGTAGGTTGCCCCTAATGACACCTTTTAGAGACAGACAAAAAATATTTCAAATAAGACCCCTTATGTTTTGAGGCAACCATAAGTCTGTCACTATTTATTAGTTGTCTCTAGTTCCACCTTTTTAAGGCACTCATTTGGTTGACCTTTCCACGAATTAGGGGCAACGAGAGAATAATATTTAGTGGTGGCAAAATAAATTTAAGGATATTTTGATAAATTTATCGTAATTTTATATATATCAAAGAAAGAAATCTTTACAAAAACAAATATTATAGCCAAGACATGTCAACTATACATCCTAACCGAGAAACATACTATATACAACTAAAATCAAATTGCATTTCCTTATTGAGTTTATCCTACACCAGAACAACAGCAACAACGAGATAAGGGTGCAACCACAACAAGGCAACAAGTCAACCCATGTAGCCTCGGGGAGTGTGCTGGAACCGCCGCAACAGTAGCTTAGACAGCGTCAGCATACGCGGCAACAACAATCTTTGGCTACTATGCAGTGCAACGCAAAAGTGTGTTCCTCCACCTTGGACTCTGCGCAATGTAGAACTGAGGCAGGGCAGCAGATGCAACTACAGACTTCGAATAAGAGGTAGTTGATGTTGGCTCTTTTCCTAACGCAGCTGCGACACGAAGATGTGAGTATAAATATGTGTATGTCTATAATCCTAAAGTGACAGAATAGTAACCAAGAAGTGAAAGCTGAGTAGTTCATTCAAGCAACAAACAAATACAATAACTATTACATATCAAACCAAAAACACGTCACTATTGTGGTTCCAACCCCAACACACAATGCATCATCATCAACCGATCAACACCAACTTAGCAATAAATGAGGACAAAATCAATTATAACCTATCCTTAATGGATGTTTTCACATTCAAAGATAACAGATTTTAGAAGGAAATAAAAATGAGTTTAAATTAATTATATACCTTTATCTGTTTCAACGTCTTCACTGTTCTTATGATGATCATCTTCTCTTGCACTTTCACATGTAGTCAGTTGTCCTGGGTTCTGATCGCAAGTGGCAACAGCTCTTGTACAGCCTCATGATCAACATGTCACACACAAGTTAAATTTAAATGAAGGACCTAATTTTGCATTTAAATTTACTACACTATAAACTTTGATAGTTACATATTTAGCTAAGTAATCTAATGAGAATGTAGGATAAGTAGGAAATGTCCCACAAAGAAACTACCTTTAGCTTCCTCACCTTTCATATTTTTCCCGATCACTTTGCCCCTTCAACGTATTGGTGGCTCCCAAGAACATGGGTGCATCAACAACAACCCACAACAAACACAAAAAAGAAATTAGATCACTTTGCCCCTTTATCATGGCCTGCAGCAGCTACTACACAGTGCAGATCCTAGGGTCTGATCAAAGGTGGCAGCAGCTCTTGCACCTATAGTCTATTGTCCTGCATCATTGGTTAATTAGTATAACTCTTTAAATCATTTTTTTTTTATAATGTACATGCCAAATTTACAACTTTGAGAAAAATATTACTAAATCAAAACCCAACTAATTTGCTATATATTTAAGAACCCTAATATAGGTGATTTAGGTGAGCTTATAGGTGATTTGGTGAAAACGCAAATATCCACTTCATAAAGACCCTTCTAATCATGTATTTCATCTCATTAAAGTAATATATAAAATAAAAACTGCCAATGATTTTATGATCATAGATAATAAGACAAATATTTCATAGATAAGTGTGGTTAAAGGAGGGTAAAATATAGACCACTATTATTTTCAGTTTTATATAATTGATATTTCAATCAACCTTTTTTCTTATCTAGGGAGAGTTATAAAGTTCTGCATTATTAGACAACACAATTAGTGTATTTTAAAGTACAAGTCACTAATGAAGTAGCTCACAATACAAATTTCTATCAGATATTGCTGTGTGATTAAGATGCTTGCTACTTTGATCAGATTATCCTCACCAATCACCAATATATGAAACATATTAAGATTCTAGTAAGATTTGTTACACAAAAGTGATAAATCAATCGAAGAGTTTTACTAGTGATACCTTTTCTCTTTAAAACATAGGCACTTTAAAATAATTATTGTTGCCAACTGACTTTTATGTACGAGTACTGACAATTCTATATGCACTCTCTTTACTAAATGGTCTACATCCATGAGTACATGTTAACATACCATATAGTACCAAATCAATAACAAAAAAACTAACAGTAAAGAAGGAAATAAGAGTAACATACCATATAGTACCAAATCAATAACAAAAAACAAACTAACAGTAAAGAAGGAAATAAGAGGTTAAAGCTTGTATCTTCCTACCAAACAGAAATCTCTTATAAATTAGCTAGAAAGAACAACTGAACAAGCATATTATAGGTAACACCTTGTTTGCACAATTTGGTATCTCAACTATATATGTAACACATCGATCTTAACTTCATCAAAGGCCCTGCTAATCTCCTCGTAAGAGTTTTATTGAACTTACATGATTGTCAAGAAGTTCTACTTTGTATTACTTATTATAAGAACTTATCTTTGATGACTATTTAAGACTGACTTTTTCAAATTATAGTGAAAATTAACATCTGACGGAAATAAGCCTCGAAACCAATACATTACAATCCAATTAGACAAGATCACAAATTGTACTGTTTACATACTAGTGTGTCTCAGCTACATGCTTATTATTAGTGTTTTTTACTACCTCTATATAAGCCGCAACACCTGATTTTCTTTCAATTCTTTCTTTTAAAAAAATCTCAATGACATTAAATAATTTTTCTGATCTATGTATAAATTCAATAAGTACCATATACCTCTTTCTCACCTATAACAAACTCCAAAAAATAATAGTGTTGAAAATAAAAACAGTTGAATCAAACTTTAATGCTTTAATACATAAATCTTGCTATGATTAATCTTAAAATGCGAAT
>SNQN01003121.1:53368-64812 GCA_008642245.1 Bassia scoparia
TGTGAAAGAAAATTTTTGGGAAAAAAATGATTTTGGCTAAAAAGATTGGGTGAAATAATGATAGTTGGATTTAGAAAGGAGTAATTCATTATTGTAATAAAATAATTAACAGATAAATAAATTATGTTTAGACGGGTTTGGAGCATCTTATTGAAAACTTTCCAAAATGGAAACTTGAACAACTAGAAAAAATGAAGGGGTATAACATTACCACTAGATAATTGATATATCTGTTCTTTTCAACTTATTTTAATTTCAATACTTATTGATGAATAAGATAAGTTCACATAAGTTAGGATAAGTTCAGATAAGTACTAATGAGTTAAAAAATATATATGTACGAACTATTAATTTTTCCTCTTACGAATTAAAGTAATTAAAGTTCAAATAAGTATTCATAATAAGTTCATATAAGTTAAGATAAATTGAAAAGAACATACCCAATTAAACTTTAACATTCAAATTTTGAAATTGTTATTCTAAAAGTCGTCTTATTTCATGTGATGTTTAAAAATTGCTTTAGAGACAAATAACATTTAAGTGATGCTAAAATTGTAACTTTAGAGGTAATCATATTAGGCTTGCCGCTAAAAAAATATGTTTTAGAGGCAACCAACATTCAACTGGTGTTAAAAATGTATCTTTAGAGGCAACCACAATATATTTGTTGCTAAAAAATATGTATTAGAGACAACCAACATTTAAATAAGGCTTAAAATGTATCTTTAGAGGCGACCACCACACATTTGTCGCTAAAACATGTGTTTTAGGGGCAATCTTGTTTATGTGATGCTAAAAGGGTCTTTTAGAGGCAACTGAACTTTGGTTGCCTCAAGGAGTTGCCTCTATATGTAATATTTTTGTAGTGTTTGATTTTTTTATTTCTGTGAACTAATCATATCCAAGGCTGTGCTTTCTTGCATTCGCTTGAATTTGACGAACTAAATTACTATCATTTAACTAAATTATACTTGAGAGTGAGGGATAGCTCAAGTGGTTAAAGCTTTCCTCTCGGTTCAGTGATCCTATGATCGATTCTCACCCTCGTCCCTGTGGCTCTCTTAACACAAACAAAAACTAAATTATACCTATTATTAGGAAGAGTATGTAAGTGATGTAGATTTGTAGATAACAATTACTAATTAGAACTAA
The DNA here is from genome assembly GCA_008642245.1 of Bassia scoparia. Taxonomy (NCBI): domain Eukaryota; kingdom Viridiplantae; phylum Streptophyta; class Magnoliopsida; order Caryophyllales; family Amaranthaceae; genus Bassia; species Bassia scoparia. The sequence continues at coordinate 54,521 of SNQN01003121.1, forward strand.
TATAATTATTGGACTCATTCTCATTGTACCGATCATTTCTAATCAGTAGTTGGAATTCTTTATCGACTATTGAACGAAACTTAATTATATCTCAAAAACTTAAGAATTTTATTAATGATTGAACATTATTTTCTGATGTGTAATCTAAGTAGGAAAAACCTTGATCACAATTGGATTAAAACGTGGAATTATGTCTTTTAGAGTTTCAGATTTTAGGAAGGACAAAAACAAACAAGCAAGGGGATTACTCACCCAAAACTCAAGATATAACAAAGAGGATTACTCACTCAATTGTTTGGGTGTAGAAGTGTTTAGGGAATACTCGACCTAGCCAACAACTACCTAAGATCAAGTCTTGGGAATACTCGACCAAAACTAGAACTCTTCAAAGTTAAGAACCCTCAACCTTGGACAACTTCGCTAACCCTCCAGCAAAGTTAAAACTCACACAACAAGTGCAAACGTGTTTTTTGGGCAAATTTCTGGATGTCCTCTTATTCATCAAATACAAGCTATATATAGCTTGAGTTACATTTAATAATGTCCTTACATATGCCAATAATAATCTAAAACAAACCAGAAATAAAATAGCTAAGTAAATGGGTAAAACGCCCCAAATAACTAGCTTTACAATTCTGAAAAAAACACTAATTAACTAGGTAACGTCCCTAATTATCAAGCACTAAACTGGAAGAATAAACACTAGATTAAACTAGTATATACGCTCATATTATTCAACTACTAAAATTGGAAATTAATTTGAAACACACGGCATAAAAAGAAAACTTGCTAACCGTCCAGATTCAAGTTGTCGATGCCACCTCTTCAACATTGATAACCGTCCACTTTCATGCACCATTAATCACTTTTAATCGCAATAAAAGCACAAAACTGCTCCAATAAACCTGATTAATTCGGTTCCAATATGCAAGTGTAACCGTCCTCCTTTAATTGCACACAACAGCTTAATTGCACGTAACAGCTCTCATTTCAACGGTCCATATGTTTTTCATTCAACTTCTTTATTCAGCTAATACTCACTAAAAAACCGTCCAAATAACCCCTTAAACCGAAAGCAGACTACAATCTCCACATTTAGTCCAGATTCGCCTTGTAACGTTGCATTAATCCCCTTGCATCCGGTTTGGCCTTGTTAGTCCGAATTTAATTGAGCAAAATAACAACATAACAAACGTGCCAGCCATTATGAGATTTATATGGTCGCATGCATGCTTAACGTCCAAAGAATCGGAATAGCGTTGAGAACAAAATTGATTTGGAGCAAATTAATTCCTTACTTAATTTGACTATTTTGGCTCTTGACCAATCTGGTCATCCTCTTCTTCTTCAAAAGGAATTGCCCTCAATCTCATCATCATGGTAAGTGACCATGATCTCCCACATGAATGTGCTCGAAACTCACATACTTACTCCCAATCCCACCTTGTAGGCATTATTCATTGACCTTCTGACGTATCTCAATGACCCTCGGCCCTAGGCATCAATTTTTTCTTCTCTTTGATGTGGGAAATCCTTTTCCTTCCTATGTAAAGTCCACACTAAAGTACCAACTGTCGAACTTCCTTACATTCTTGACCCGTTTGTGCTTGATTGCTTGTAGTGCTCATTTGCTTTCTCTTATTCTTTCTCACCTCTTGTGGATTTTGATCATGAATTTGCTTGCGCTCCTTTGCATCTCCATGCACAAACTCTGTCTTTTGGTAGAGCTATTGAGTCAATTAGGACAGCATAGGGATTAGCACCCAGTACACCACTTTCAAAGGAGAGTACTGGTTAGTAGACTAGGACTCCTATTATAAGGAAAACTCGGCCATGAGCAGCTTTGACATCCAATTTTTGTCTCTTACTAACCAACGGTCCTCTAGCAAAGAACGCTAGCACCCTATTATCACACCTCGTGTTGGCCATTCGGTTTGAGGATTGATGTGAGTAGAATAACAGCAACTTAGTCCCCATCAAAGCCACAGTAGCTTCCAAAAATGATTAGAAACTTTGTGTTCTCGATCAGAAACAATGTCCCTTGGAATCCCATGAAAATGAACCACCTCGATTCAAGTATTAGCTTAGCACCTTGCATAGCATCTTCAGTTTTTGACAAGGAGAATTGAAATGAGCCATTTTGAAAATCGGATCAACCACCACCATGATTGAGTCCTTACCTCTTTGATTCTAGGTAAAGCCACATAAAGTCGCATACTCCATCTTCGCCAAGTCTTTTCTGGAATAGGCAAGCGTTGTAGAGACCCTTTTTGAAACACCATCTTGCCCTTTGAACAAGTAGAACAAGATGACCCACTGATGGACAGTAGACAATCATTACTAGGCCAATAAAAGTGAGCTTGAAGAAGTTCCATAGTTTTCTGAAACTTGAAATGTTCCAGCAAGACACCTCCATTGCCTCATGACCCATAACAAGCTTTCGAATTGGACACTTAGGAATGCATTAACAGTTTCCCTTAAAAAGAAAATCATTTTGTAAGAAAATAACTCATAAACTCCATTCACGCACCTTATCCAAGATTGGCTTAATCTTCATCTTCCTTGTTAATACTCCTTGTTAATATCGATCCAAGAACCTTTGCTTCTACTACTCCAAGTATAAGCATGCCTCCTAGGACAGCATCCGCAACAACATTTGCCTTTCCACTTTTGTATTAGAGGAAAAAGTTTAAATGTTCAAGAATTCCACCCACTTGCATGTCTGAGAATTCACTTCTTTTGGCCCATGTATGAACCTCAAGGACTCATTGATCAGGAATGCAATGATGAGAACGTTTTGCCTCAAATAATGGACCAATGTTTCAAAGCCGGCTTCCCATTGCATAGAACTCCTTGTCATAGGTGGAATAGTTAACTTGCCTTAACTCAACTTCATCACTAAAATAAGCAATAGGGCGCGCCTTCTTGAATCAAAACTGCACCAATTCCTCTCCCACTTGCATCACACTCTACTTCGAATGGTTTTGAAAAATCTGAAAGTGCTAAGATTGTGTGTGTTGCACAGTCTTTTCTTTGACCTCTTCAAATGCCTTTTGATGGCTTAAGGAGTCCACTCAAATGAACCCTTCTTTGTAGCACTCTGTTTGGAGCCATGAGTGTGCTGAAATTTTGAATGAACCTGCCTATAAGGAAGCTAATCCATGGACAGATGGAGTCCACTCCTCGTGAGTATCTTGGGACTAGTTTTTGGCCATGAGTTGAATAGCCTCGATTTTGCTTGGATCAACTTTCACACCAATCACCTGAAATAATGTAACCAAAGAAAAGTGACCTCCAGTATAGCTTAAAAATTACATTTTTTCAAAGTATTTCCATACAATTCGTTGCTTTCTTAAACTTTGAAAAACTTCAAAAAAATGTAAACAAATGTTCATCTTTCTTGCTTGCTATAGATGGAGATGTCATCAAGATACCCCAGCACGAACTTGCCTAGAAAGGCCTCAACACTTCAGTCATCAATCTCAGTGAAAGTGGCTAGGAGCTCATTAGTGAGTCCAAATGGCATGACAAGCCACTCATACAACCCATGCTTGGGTCTTGAAAGCAATCTTCCATTCATCTCCTTCCCTCATTCAGATTTGATGATAGCCACTCCTTCAAATCAACTTGTAGAGAACACATTAAATTTACTCAACCATCAAGCATGTCATCAAGCCTTGGATAGGAAACCTGTTCTTTGATAGTAATTTATTAACAGCCCTCTATTCAATACAATACGCCATTGTACCATCCTTTTTAGAGAACCAAAGACAGACGAACACAAGGATCATAGACTCGACGCACAATACCCCATACCCATCAACTCCTCTTATTTGTCTTTGTAACCCTTATCTCCAAGGATTACATCATAAAGCAGGCTTGTTAGGCAAAGGTGCCCCAGTAATAAGTTCAATTAGATGTTCAATACCCCTCAATGGGGTAACCCTTTAGCAATTCATCAGGAAAAAACATCTTCAAAGTCTTTAATTAATTAGCCAATTTAGTGAATTTTGACTCACAAACTTTATCATGGACTTCTTTGATACAACATTTGCACCTCACCTCGCCTTCAATCTCCCTTTTCAAACTCTTTAAAAGTTAAGCAAGACACTCCTTAAGTGGTTTAACATTTTGTGAAAAACGTGGGAGGTTGTAGGATGTCAGATATTATTTTGTTTTCTTGGTGAGTTAGTGTAAGTGATTATGGAAACCCATCATGAATAGACTTTTCATTAGTTTTGCCATGGTCTACCAAAGTAAATAATGACAAGCATCCATGACACAAACATCACATTAATTGAGAATCATGTATAGAACCAATGGAAAAAAACTAACCATGCTTTGCCTCCTAACCCCCAGTGCTAGAATTAGAATCAACCAACTCAATTTATAAGGAGTAGAAGACTGTAGTGTAACACCAAGTTAGTTACTAAGTTTTAGAAACCGTTGTTTGCCTCACTCCCACTATCATAATTAAATCACATACTGTCCTTCAACCTTTACACTTGGTGATGAAATGTGTTTCTTTGAGGTGCTATTGGGCTCTTCAACATGGAGCTTGCAACACCCGTCCTAGCCAGCTAGGCTTTGTTTATCCTCCTTTTCTGTAAAGCATTTGTCTTCCTCACTCATCTTTCACTCTTGGGACTTTCGGTTCGCATCCTCTCATTCTTCAAACTCTTCCCAATCTATGGTTTGATTGCAATAGCTTCACCTCATTGCGATGTTAAGGCCCTTGAATTAGGACAATATGTTCTTGAAACTTGCCCTCTTCCATCCACACTTGTAAACTCCAATGTCACTAAGTTGAAGTCCTTCCTATCTTCTTAGATGGATTCATTAGTTTAAGATAACTAGACCCCTCCTTGTAGAAAGGTAGGTGCTTTGAATCACTTGGGAATGAATAGACTTCTTCTTCTTTCCTCTTAGCATCGAACTTCACCACAATTTACAAGCTTCCACAAAGGTTAATTGTGTAACCTTCAAGCTTCTCTTGCAATTCTAGGTCCCAAACCAGCAATGAAAACTACCCAACTTGAGCTCTTCATTTTCTGTGACTTCACACCAATGGCAAGTCTATCAAACCTTAATGTAATCTTCAACTGGATCACCTCTTTGTTGTAAAGTACTCCACCTTTACATATTGACTTGTTTGTAATTGTGAGATGAAGCGATCCCTCATCCTTTTCTTTCAAATTTCTCCAAGTAGAGATGGAAGCTTTTCCCCTAAGGTACGCCCCCTTTTCTCCTTGCAACCAACTATCACCATAGCGCTTTCAGCTTGACTTTGGCAATCTTGTATTTTTGTGCTCCTCTTCTTGGATATCTTTGTACTCAAAAACCTCCAAAGACTTCTCCGCATTCTACGGTACTTCTCTTGATCAAGAGTACCATCAAAGCAGAATATCTCCACATTAAGGCTTCGATTCTTTCCCCTCTAGGTGGAGGTCTCTCCTCTCTTCTTCTCTGTCTTGATCGTTCATGCAGCCTTGCCATTAGGTAGCAAGGTCCCCTTACAAATTTGCATTAGTATCGCCATTCTTTCTTGGGCTAGCAATGGATCGATTAAGAGCATCCAAAGCTGTCTCAGTCTTGATTTTCACCCATTATATAAGTAGGTAATCGTCCCCTCGGTGGAAAAATTTAAGAAAATTTCTCCCTACCTGGGCGCCAAAATTGATGTGTAATCTAATAGGGAAAAAACCTTGATCACGAATTGGATCTAGAACGTGGAATTATGTTCTTTTAGAGTTTCAGTTTAGGAAGACAAAAACAAACAGGCAGGGATTACTCACCCAAACTCAAGATATAACAAGAGATTACTCAATCAATTGTATTGGGTGTAGAAGTGTTTAGGGGATACTCGACCTATGCCAACAACTACCTAAGATCAAATCTTGGGAATACTCGACCAAAACTAGACACTCTTCAAAGCTAAGAACCCTCAACCTTTGGACAACGTACTAACCCTCCAAGGCCAAAGTTAAAAACTCACACAACAGTGCAAACGTGTTTTTTGGGCAAATTTCTGGATGTCCTCTTATTCATCAAATACCAAGCTATATATAGTTGGTTACATTTAATATTGTCCTTACATATGCCGAATAAAACTAAAACAAACCAGAAATAAAATAGCTAATTAAATGGGATTAAAACGTCCCAAATAACTAGCTTTACAATTCTAAAAATAAACACTAAATTAACTAGGTAACGTCCCTAATTAATCAGCACTAAAACTGAATAAAACACTAATTAACTAGGTATAACGTCCTAATTAATCAGCAAACTAAAACTAGAAAATTAATTTGAAACACCACGACTGAATAAAACTTGTAACCGTCCGACTTTAATGCACCAAATAATGAACTTTTAATCAGCAAAATAAAAGCCACAAAAACTGGCTCCAATAAACCTGATTATTCAGTTCATTTTTGCAGTGTTAACCGTCCTCCTGTATAATTGCACACAACAGCTATTGCAGTAACAACGTCTGCATTCAACGTTCCAATTATTCTTCTATTCAACCTTGACTTTATTCAGCCTAATAACTCATAAAAACCATGTCCAAATAAACCCCTTAACCGACTACTCAATCATCCTAAAATTTAGTCCAATTCCCCTTGTAACCATTGCTTTAATTCCCCCTTGATCCGGTTGTGCCTATGTAATTGTCCGGTGAATCTTAATTAACGCAAAATAACAACACTTAACAAATGTGCAAGCCATGTATGGAATTATATGTGTCCATGCATGGCTAAAGTCCAACGAATCCAGAAATAGGTTTGAGACAAAATTGATTTGGACAAATTAATCCTACTTGACTATTTGGGCTCTTGACCAATTGGTCATTTTCATTGAATAAACCTGATTATGTTACGATTGAAGTATACTTTTGTTTTTACTTTTTGTTTACGTAGCCATTAAAAGGTAGGGATACAGATGATATATGTGAATCGATCATATTGATACCTAAACATCGGTGTTAGGCTATGTTTCGTCAATTTAATTAATTTTGTCGAACTTAACTTATTTTTTAGTGAACTAAACTTAATTTTTTGTTGAACTGAATTTTATTTTTACTGAAACATTACAAATTTATAAGGATTGAACTTATTTTTACTAAACTGAACCTATTTTACTATCAAAATTATGAAATACAGTTGACTGAGAACTGTGATGTAGTCTAGTATATGTATTTTACCAGTATTAATTCATTTAAAAAAGCTTCAACAAAAAAATTTGTTGGACTTAATTATGTAGGCGCTATTTTGGTCAACTCCGTGAAATAAAGGATAATAGATATTTTTGGTGACAAATAAAATTTATTTGTTCAATAAAAAAAACAGGAATTAATATTTTGTGGGAAGAATCACATAAATTACATAATGGTTTATTTATTACTTTTTTAAAAGTATAAGTATTTATGCATAGTCTATATATCTTTTATTAACTTGATTTTAACTTGAATCTTGACACATACAGTTAGTTTTTCTCACTTATTTTTCTCATATCTTAAGTCTTAACCAATAACAAACGTTATTTTCTTATGCTCCCATAGATATTTCTCTCGTCTCTGTGTTCTTTCTCTCTCTCTCCTTACTCGCACGAGACGGCGACGGCCGTCCTCTGCGGTCTGCTATTGTTGCGTTGCCGTACTGTGGTGTTGTGTGCTTGTTCTGATCGATCTTTTAATACCTGACTGCTATCATTGTTGGCGTTCTTCGGTTTTCAAGGTACTTTCTTCTATCTCCTTTCTTCCCCTAATTTTGTCTTCAATTCCTTATCTAATGTATCATTATTATGTTGTGTAGGAATTTATTTATGAGTGTTGTTATTCCAATTTTCACTCATTGTTGCTATTCGAATTATTATTTATGATTTGATTTTATGGCGCATGTTGGAAGACTAAAACAATTGTATTTCATTAATTAAATTACAAACACACATTCATATTGCCTACAAAAAACACTCTCGTCTCTAAGTGTGTTTGTGTCTGTAGGCAAAGGAAAAGTACAACGAAATGAACATATTGGTTTTTCTACTAATAACTTTTCAACTTATTTTACTTTACTATGTAAGGCAAAGGAAAACTTTTGTTTTGAATTTAGTTTCATTTAGGGCATATTCTTTAGTAGTAATGACTAAATGGATTTCGGGTTCTAATTTCATTGATTGATTCTTAGATTTTGTTCTGAATTAAGAATTTTTGTTGACTTGTGAGGTTTAGTTAGGCTTAGTTATTTGAATATCATTGCATAATTTTTGTTTTAAGTTTGCTTTCTAATTACGAATTTATCCGTTAAAGTTCATTCTTTTGCTTGTTCAATATAGTCTGTGATCAACTTACTGATCTATTGCCTGTCACTACGTGAATTTCATTTCAGTTCAAAATCCATCTTCTTTAAATATTCCTTTTATTCATTTCAGACTCTCAATATATCCATATCTTGATAGTGAGGACGGAAAGTCGGGGTGCTGAATTATCCTCTATTATTCATGTGTTTTCAGGCTAGTATTAAATTGATCGAAAATATCTAACTTTGATTCTAACTATTTATGACACTAATGATCATGATTGTAGGTTAGTTGCTTGCTTTCGATCTCCTATGTCTCTCGCGTCTACTGATTGTGTAAGATGGCTTATGCGTACTCGAGCATAATCATTTCTAGAGGTCACTCCATTGTCTGCCCTAAGACTAGTTATAGCATATATGAATAACTCAAGATTGCATCTGTTATCACGTAGATCTTACGTCGGCACTGTCAGTTGCTACCTTTACCTCATTGCTCAGCCATGATCACATGCTGTACTACGACATTGGAGTGATCATATAGATGATGAATCTTCGTACTAGATCATCTATCATAGTAGAGTGCATCTAGTGCAGTCATTGTACGTCTATCAGGATCAGTGTGGTCTGAGAGAAGTCACTTTCGCCAGACTATATTTTGATATGCCTCCATACTTTTTGCCCCATTTGTAGGTCCTGGCATTGAGTTCTACGTAGTCGCTCATTAGGTTAGGTATACAGTAATATCTTTTCTAGTGGTGCTCAACTTATTAGCCTTACTGTGTGTATATATACATATGTAGATTCTTATTCGTTGTTAGCTCAAATAGTTTTCTTTCTTCTATCTCTTAGCGCTCCATATAGTTTGTGCCTCTCTAATCTTTAATGATCAAATGTGTAATCCAATCGACCTCACTCACATTCATGTGCGTACTAAAATAGTGCCTACATAGAGTTCTACCTTCTACTATCATGCTCCACAAAATACCTCTTTTCCTCCATTCCCTTCAATCAAATCAATAATTTTCCTTGCTAGTTCACACGTCTCTTGAGCCATACAACAGCTAAAGTGCATGTGCAGGATTTACTCTACTTTTTGTTTCTTTCATCTCTTCGAACAAGATAACACATACATATCAACCGCCCCACCCCCACACACACACATTCTACGACACAACACGAGTAGCAGTCCACAGCGACACACGACAACACTCAGCTGCAACACACACAACACACACACAACACACAGCACAGAATAGAAATAAAATGGTATGAACTCAAAAATGCTCATTAGTAACTTATGCTCATCAGTTCTGATGATGACCATTACATCTGACAAACATGCAAGATCAATGTCAATTAATCCAATGCGAGTCACATCCAATATGTCAAAGTACCTCGAAATTCTATACAGATATGTCAACAGTCTAATATTGAAGTACACGTTACGTTCGACGCTGTGTGGTTGCTTCTCAGTTACGTAGCTAGTATGTCTTGAAGCGGGTCTTCTCTTAATCTTTTTGACAGATCGCACAGATCTCATTGCAGTGTTTGTCTATACGAACCTACAAAAGCGCCGTATAGTTCATTAACCAATATTGCGCACGAGGTTCATTTGGCTTTCCAAATCATTGCAGAACATATTCGATTGACGTGTCTGATGGCTCCACTCTTGTAGGTTATATCGTTAGCTAGAAGACTTAGCAAATTGTCCTGCCATCACTCTCTAATAAGTCCGATACTCGCATTAATAAAGTTACTATACTCTAATTAAAACTTCATGTCGAGGTCCAATCATATAGTTATGATTCGCTTATATATCAGTGAGCACAGATTCTTAGTTGTAACACTCGACATAGATCGAGTTGAACCACATCATCTAACCAAACCCACGATCAATTCCCAACATTCACTTTACCCTTAGTCATCAACACTTTTAGCTTGTTCTTTCATTAGAACCTTACGCCTATTCTTTCATACACCATTAAAGACGCTGCTCCG
>SNQN01003122.1:12275-26903 GCA_008642245.1 Bassia scoparia
AWTWWTRRMYAAAAWWAYYMGYKKAAKCCCCCKAAAAAATGGAAAGATAAGGGAGTAAAAAGCCATCAAATGACATCAAGTAATTGGTGCATAAATCATAATGRATAGTAATAAGAATAGTTCGCAACCATCTTACGATCTCTAACACCAAGTCGCAACCAGGTTGTGGAGTGTACTAATTTGTTCTAATAACCARATGTACATATTTTATAATGTCATTACATRTTATTACAATACCAACATTCTCCCACTAATWGKATTATTAAGAAGACACGAGATTTTGGTTATAAGAGGAGTTCAATACATAACACTTGATATTACACTAAGTAATTTAAAATCAAAGTGCTTAATGAATTAAGACAGCGGAATTACCAACAAGCTTAAGAATGGACTAAACCTTGAAACCCTTCAAGCTCTTGATCAAAGAATGAACAAACCTTGAAACTTAATTATTTAGATCAAGAACCCCACAACACATATTTTCCTCCAAAAATTGCATGTAGAAACTCCGTGATAGTGTTGGGTAATTTATTGCCAAGCACAAACCTTAGTTCTAATGGAAGCTCTAAAAAAATCGCCCAATTTTTTATAGAAGATGGCTAATCTTAGCAACCACATAGGTGAGTCCTRAGATGCGTCTTAAATAGAATTAGGATCCATTAAGAGTATTAAACTCAACCTCATAATAGACAACGGTGGGTTTACAAACCCATTAAGAGTTCAAAGAACTCAACCCTCAAAAGTGCATTACAAACATTATCGCCATAGGGATATAGGATGTTTGTAATGCATCATTGGGCTTTAAGTCCKACCCCCCTCGACGACTCAACAATTTGTTTTCGTGCTAACCCTTTCGTCAAAGGATTCGTCAAGTTTTTCTCGAATTTCACATAATCCAATGCAATCACTCCATTCTTGAGTAATAGTCTCACCACACCATGTACGTCTAAGTTGAAGATGTCTCTTCTTACCATTATAGTTGCTATTATTACTGTCTCTTATACACATCTAGATGTGTATAAGAGACAGCCCATTAAGAGTTCAAAGAACTCAACCCTCAAAAGTGCATTACAAACATTATCGCCATAGGGATATAGGATGTTTGTAATGCATCATTGGGCTTTAAGTCCCACCCCCCTCGACGACTCAACAATTTGTTTTCGTGCTAACCCTTTCGTCAAAGGATRCGTCAAGTTTTTCTCGAATTTCACATAATCCAATGCAATCACTCCATTCTTGAGTAATAGTCTCACCACACCATGTACGTCTAAGTTGAAGATGTCTCTTCTTACCATTATAGTTGCTATTATTAGCCACTCCAATAGCCGCTTGAGATATACAATGCAAAGACACCGATGATGAARGTTCCCCCCATAATGGAAAGTCGGCTAAAAGATTTTTTTAGCCACTCCGCTTCTTGACCTACCAACTTAAGAGCAATAAATTCAGATTCCATGGTAGAGCGGGCTAGACATGATTGTTTTGATGACTTCTAGGAGATAGCACCGTCTCCCAAAACAATAACATAACTACTAGTAGATTAAACCTCATCATTACCGATCACCCTWTTTGCATCATAATAGCCTTCTAAAACATTAGGAAAGCGATTAAAARGCAAATAAACATACCTCCATGGTACCTTTAAGATACCTTAGCAACTGATGAAGAGCAATCCAATGATCATCACTTGGATTGTGAGTAAATCTACTAAGCCTACTTACCGCATAAGCAATATCAAGGCGAGTGCATTTCATTAGAAACATCACACTTTCAATCACCTTTGCATATAGTTCTTGAGAAACACTTGGTCACTTGTTATTTACAAGCTTCTTATTGGCATCGTAAATAGTCTTACAAGGCAAAACATCAAAAGAGTTAAATTTCTTAATAATTTTTTCTACATAATGAGATTYACTTAGAGTGAAACCACTCTTGGTTGTCTTCAATCGAATTCCAAGAATTATATCAGTTTCACCTAAATCCTTCATCTCAAATTTTGTAGAAAAAAAGCRCTGGTTTCAATCACAACTCAATGTTAGTACCAACAATAAGCATATCATCAACATATAAGTAAATAATCACACAAGAAGTTTCAAACACTTTGGAGTATAAATAAGAATCTGAAGAATTAACAACAAAACCATTACTCCTAAGTGTCCTATCAAACTTCTCATACCACTACTTAGGTGTTTGCTCCTGTCTCTTATACACATCTAGATGTGTATAAGAGACAGCGATTATGCCAAACATCCGAAGACTCTACAACATAAGTGAAAGAAGTACTTTCATTATTATTTGCAACATTCAATACAAAATGTGCATTGCTAAGGTAACCTTTCCCAATAAAGGCACCATTCTTCGAAATTACAATCTTATCGGCCTCAAAGACAAGTTTTAGGCCGGCTTCGTTGAGAAGGGGTCCCGAAACTAAGTTTCTTCTAATAGAAAGAACATACAGAACATTGTTCAAATGCAAAGTTTTTCCGGAAGTGAGTTTAAGAAGAACCTTTCCCCATATAAACATGATCACCATCGGTTACATGTTCAAACCCGGTCAACAATGCCTTGTTGGAACAAAAGTGRCTTAATGCTCCGGTGTCTAAAATCCACTCAACTTTGTTTTCCACCAAGTTGGCCTCAACCACCACCGCCGCAATGATGTCATCCTCTACAACATTGACTTGTAGGGGTTCTCATTTTTTTTMGCTGCATGCCTTTGGGGGCACTAGTATACTTTGTGTCCAGTTGAACCACACACATAGCATGCTCCTTTAGGKTTTTGAATCTTGTTGTTTTGAGTYAATTTTYTCTTTGATTTGTTATCCTTCTTCTTAGAATTAGACCTGTTTTTAGACAAGGGTAAACTAGATTCAACCAAGTTAGCATTAGAAGAATTAAGAGAGAGATTCTCAAACTTATCTTTAAGGCAATTAGCCTTCTCATCAATCCTCATATGGCTAATCAATTCTTGAAGTGTCATATCCTTCTTCTTGTGCTTCAAGAAATTGCGGTAGTCATTCCATGATGGTGGAAATTTCTCCAAAAGAATATCGGCTTGAAGAGTTTTACACATTATTTTCACGCCTTCACCAATAATCTCGGTCACCAAATTCTCATATTCATGAACTTGATCCATGATTGGCTTGAAATCATCCATCTTAAAGTTGATCCACTTGCCCAGACATACTATCTTCTGGCCCGCATCATCCGTACTCACATATTTTGTTCTTCCAAAGAATCCCAATTACCTTTGTTGACTTGAAATTGAAAAAGGAACAAACAAAGTATTGGACATATGATTAAGGAGATGTCCGTCGAACCAAATTGTTGTCTTTTTCCTTCTTTCTTGCTTCTTCTTCTATCTTCTCTTCTTCTTTCTTCTTCTTCGGATAGAGACTTGTTTACAGAGTTGGGTAGTAGTAGATAGACATAATTTCGTTTCAAATTTTTTTTTAAGATGACTTAATTACTAAGAAAAGAGAAAGGAACAATTTGGTGTGTCTTGAAATTGGACCTGGTACTTGAAAAAAGAAATTCGACGGCAATGGGTGCCAATTATTCACCGATATGTTTCTCTAGGATACAACAACCACTTGCACACGAATAAACATGGATGAGGCTTGGGAGTTATAAACTTATTCGCCTAAGACAAGAGAGGAAGTGTTTTTTGAATATTTTTGTGTATGTGAAAGGTAAGGAAAAAAAGGGTATATTTATTAGGAGATGGAGGAAAGAGATGGAATGGACAAGAGACTCTTAGAATCCATATAGCTTCCACTTCATGAACCTTTATTTATTCTGGATTTTAAGCGAAACCCCCCAATTCATGAAGTTGCATTATTCTGAAAAATTAAAGAACATGATCCCAGAAATTTATGGAAAAAAATGCCCTGGGAAATGAAATACCATAACATGACATCAAGTACTTTGGTGCATAATGCTAGTTAATCGAAGTTAGTCCGCAACATCTTGCGGTCTTTAACACCATTGTGCCGCAACCATGTTGTGGTAGGGTTTCTAATGTTTCTAATAACATATCCGCTACTTATAATGTCATTTAGCATCTTATTATTATTCACATACGATATTGTCTTTGGCAACTTAGTGTAATGGAAAAAAATCTGGATAACTTTGAATAGAAGAAAAATTCTACATGATAAATTCTTTTAATTCAGTTTCATAAACATAAATGTTGTAAGCAAGATTGTGTGTGTGATTGTATATAAGTTAGAAAAAAGGGTTGAGCAGTTTGATCTTATACCCTCTCAATTTGGCTAGGAATAGGATAAAGGATAAAGATATGTTGCAAGGATAAGGATTTGTTGAAGAAATAAAGCTTAAATATATACTATTTTTTGTTTGGTAAAGTTGTGGAATAGAGATTGAATTTTATAGTGAAATACTATATAGCCTTATTTATTTATTAACTTTTTCTTGCAATTATTATAATGGCAAAATCCGTCATTTCCATTTAAATAATCTTTCCCTCCTCGTTGTATACCTTAACCACCCATTCAGTATTATTTTCAAGGATATGCGTCTAATCCGGGCGTCTTTTTCCCTATCCTTATCCATATCCCTCTATTTTTCACTATCCTTCCAAACAATCAACACTTCCAAAATAAATTCTGTGGAATTGTCATTTGGATGCGTAACAATTAAATAAGAAACAACTATATACTGGACCGGACCGCACCGGACCCCGATTCCGATCCAGCGGTCCCCTCAGGTCCAAAGAATTACGGGGCGCTCTCTCCGGTCCGGCGTGACCAAAACTCGGGGTTTTCCAGTCCCGGACCGGGATGTGACAAACATGACTAATAGTATAATATACTAGTATATATATACTACGTATATATTATAGATAGTGTGGTGTATTAATAATATTTATATAGGTATATATATATAATTATTCTAGAAAAATAACAAAACCCCAAAATCAAATGGACCAAAGCTCACTAAAAAACATAAAAATATCCTAATACAATCCACGCCCAGTAAGAATAGATGCTTAACCTATTTCCTACCTTCACATATATATATATATATATAGTATAATGTAATATATTAATATACTAATTATATATATACTTATAACTATATGATTACATAAAAGAGCAAAAAAAAAACAAAAAAAAAAAATGTCAAACAGGTCGGCCTGGACCGGACCCTGAATTTCCGAGAGTCCCGGTCCCGGTCCGGACGGATGAATCAAGTCGGGTCCCAGGTCCAGTTTTTTGAGATCCGATCCGTCGGTACCGTCGATTCGTGGACCGGATGCTCAGCCCTACTCCTAATAGTGATCCGCAGCGCAGTAAAACAGAAAGTCTCTTAACAACTATTCACTTTTCTGATCTCTCTACATAAAATCTTAGCTTGTTTGGAAGCATAAGAGTAGATAGATGTTAGTTTGTTAGCTATTAATTGAGTTGATTGTACGACCAGCTGGATTTGAATGTATCTAGTGTGATGCTTGTTTGTTTGAAATGCATTTTATGTTGCCAACTTTTAAATCGTCTGTGATCCGGTTCAATATTATTGCATTAATTAATTTGGAGTTAAGAGGAATCTCAAAGCGAAAGAGTGGTGTGAGAATCAAGATCATTTGGTCGTTTACCTAACAGGCCGGTCACGTGCGTTTCATGTGATTTGTGAGACTAAGGAAGCTTTTGAGTTTTGAGGGACCAATGCTCAATTATCACTATTCTAAATATCTTTCTTCTTCAGCTTTTTTTATTTCTTCTTCATGATCGAGTGAGGTCAAGGTCTTTTAATAAAGTGGCCAAGTTCTTTTAAAGTAACTCAAATCATGAAGCATCTTTATTGGCTATCTGGACACGTGTTGCAATTTTGTCTTCTTCCTTCTTCTTCTTCTTCTTCTTCTTTTCAATACAAACACTATCTATACAGCACAGTAATCCCCAGGTTTGCTGAACCCTGCAGGACTTATGTATGCGTATACCTCTGTGGCTCTGTTCATATTAAATGCATTTTGATTGTTGTTGTCTGACTTGCATTTTGATCACCTATGATTAATTGTTTTACAATAGAAAATAAATAATATGCAAGGATTCAATGCATTAAATTAAATATATTTTGTATTATTAGTCTCAAGGTTGTGTATACGGAATACTTGTACGTACTACCATACCAATTCGCCATTGTTGTTGCAACTAGTCTAGTGGCATACGAGTGTACGACTGTACATGTAATTGTTCAGTAGTTTGTCATCGATGATGATGCTGCTGCCTGCTGGCCTGCTGCTGCTGCTGCTGCTGCTAATGATGGTACGCCACTGGTATTACTGTGAATGTTGTTTTAATACACTACTATTGACTATTCCAACTGCTGCGTACTCACTGTGTTTTTAATACTTCGAAGAACTTTAATGCATGGTATATATATTCACATTTCACAACAATGAGAATAATATATGGGTACGTGTTGACTGCTTAACCTATTGAGCTGGATACGATTGTATGATGTGTCTTCATGAAAATACAACATTATTTTTTACAATTGGGAAAAACGGTTAATTAAGCACTCAAACATAAGCCAGTTCAATTAAGGAATTCAAAATTTGAAATTAGAGATTGATGATGAGTTTACTTGATCCGATCCCTATGTTAATTGGGTAAAGCTTACAACTTAATTATATGCAAGTATTACAAGCCGAAAGGGAAGGAATTAATTGATTACTGTGCATATATAAAGCCAGGATGGTAATTTACTTAGTCTACAAGGTAATCACTTTTAATTATTCAACCAATTGTTTGTTCCTATGTATTATTCCCTTCACAAAACTATAACCASTATATATTTTGTGAGCAACCCCATTTATGGTTTTAGAGCCTTTTGTGACATTCTGTTGAAATATCCTATGACAAGGTAATTTACAAGATAAGGTAATTTACAAGATAGAGGTGAGCAAATTAGGGTTCTGGTTAAAAAAAAAGCGGGTATTTTCATTAGTCCTAGTGATTCAAGCCAAGCTACATCCTTAATTTTTTGGGCTTCGCTAGGGTGATGTTTCGGGCTTTTGAGCCAACTTGCACTGGACTTCCGTCCTAATGTCCAAAAATGACCCGAAATGCACCCTTGGTTTTCAGGCCAGGTTTTCTTGTCGAAAAGTCAAACCGAATCAGGTGTTATTTGCTCACCTCTATTACCAGATAAAAAGATAGGAAAAAAAAACATAAGATTAGTAAATCACAAAAAAAATGACATAGACGAGATTTAATCTTTAAGTGTTGACGATATTACCTCTCAAAAAGGAATATTAATGGGGAGTGGAGACATAACAAAATTATGTGTTTGAGTCGTTGTTGAGATTGTAGTGATATGAAAGATGGAGATCGAGTTAGGGGTGAGGGTGTTAATAAGGTGGATCATGCACTCAATGATCAAGTTTGGTAGATGCATGTGTGTGTGGGAAATTGAGGGTGTTGAGTGACACAACACATTAACACAACCGMGCATAAATTAAAGTATGATGGATGGACATATAGCACGAAGCAACGAACATGCAAGAAACCACATGGATGGCCAAGCAATTTGGCAATACACACTGCATATTATACATGCATGTTTGCTTATATCAGCTTTGTGTTTCTATCCTATTGTCAATAACGACCACAATTACAAATATGATTTCATATTTGTATATAACATGATTTGATCGATTTTGTGTGAATATAAGCCGGTGGTTAACACATAAAGATCGAGCTGTCCCACTAAAATAAACCCCACCAACATTAATCTACCTACCTACAAACCCATTTGGAAAATATGGGTCTTGATTGGATAGGGTAAATACTTGAAACCTCGTCTTATAACATTTAACATAACTCGAAATTCTGTTTGTCTTATTCATTGGGTATGAATTTGTGCAAGTATACCATATGTGTGGCAGTGTGGGTGACTTTTTGAATTAACGTGCATACATGAATTTGTATTATATAAACCAGTTTTATATTTGTAAAGTTCCTGGTTAAAATTTTAGAAAAATAATAATTAAAGAACATGAGATTAAAAAATTTTTAACCAGCATATGTGAACCGTAACACTCTTCTCCTCTATTCTCTCCCTTCTCTTTCTAAAACCCTAGCTCCATTAAAATTTCAAAGGGGCTTCCACCGATTTTTATCGATGGAAAGCCCCAAATTAATTTTTTGTCTTTATTGTTTACTTTATTCGAGTTTCGACTTTGTTGCGAATAATACTACCTCTCAGAGGATCGTGACTCTCTTGAAAAGAAGGTTTTTCTCTTTCTACTTGCGAGAAACATTAGTATGATGTCGTAATTTTGTTCGTTGATGCAGAACTGTGCGAATGTGTGATGTCGAAGCAGAGTTCAGATCTACAATTGCAAACAATGGAATCAGATTCAATTCTATTGCAGAATTACAACAGATCAAAGACTCCTTATTAGAAGGTTGCTTGTATCAAACAACGATGTGGAAGAGGGTATTTCAAATGGCGATTCGATAAATCGATCATATATAGTTTTGCAAATTCTGAATTTTATTTGTCCTTATGTATTTGCTAATTTGTTTTCTATATAAATGTCATATAACTCTTTATTAACGGATTAAATTACTTTTAAAAAAACCCAGCATTGTGAGTTTGTGCTCGAAAAAATTTACGAAAGTAACCGACGGATTTACTAGATCTAATTATAGTAAGAGATCTACAATAGCATATGATTAATTAGTAAATGACACAATATATTGTCTTTTTTTTTACAGGTATGTCGTTTATACTATCAAAATACTTGCATTGTGAATACTTCAGTATAAAATAAGGGAAATGTTAAACGAGTCCACTTTACTTAAAATAAAGTCCAACCCCATTATTACCCTTATCAAAAAACAAACCTAACACCACCAAGCCACATCGCAACCACCGGCCATCCAGACCAACCCACCCAGACTCCAACGATAAACCCCACCAGGAACCAACGAACGGTCAGTAGAACCCGCAACCACAACCACCAAGCCCCCACACCACCTTTGAAATTTTTATTAAAAAAAAGACGCCTCACGCCTGAAATAAACACGACACCCAATGGGTGTGGGCTTGGATTAGCCGCCAACACTGTGAGTTTTAAAAGAAATAAATTTATATCGACACAAAATAAAAAGGAGGCGCACCTGAGATTGCGGCCAATCCATGGTCGTGGCGCCTAAGTTAGGCGCCGCCACCATGGTTGGACGCCAATCTTAGGCACTCCTCTTTATTTTGTCCATTTATAAAAAGAAAAAGAAAGGAAGTGGTTGGATGAGGACCTGTGTGGGTGGGTAATGTGCTTGGTGATTGCAGCGCGTGGGGCTTGTGGTGGCAGTGCATGGGGATGCGGGGACGGTGGAAGAGAGAATGGTGGTTGAGTGTTGTGCAAGTGAGAGGAGTATGTTTGAAATTGTGTTGAAATGTGAACTTTATTTTAGTATTTTGGACTTGAAATAGCATTTTAGAAAAAAATATGCTCTTTTAATGTAGCTAAAATAGAGAAGTAAATCCCTCATTTGAATTTTCCTATGAATTAGTCTTTTGACGACTCATTCAATGATACATTAGCAATTCCCTTCACTTTCAATGCTTGGGATCAGAACAAAATTGCTTGTGACTTGATGATGAGTTTGTTAGCCCGCATGACAACAAGTCAAGTGCTCAAGTGAGTCAAGTCTTCTTCGCCTATTTGAATAAGCTTAAAAAAATGTTCAATATTTTCTTGACTCAAGTTAAAACGAAGTTTATTTCTTGTATTTGAGAAGTAACGGCTTGGCTCGAGCTCGAGTTCAACAACTAACCAAATAAACCAATCACAAGTACGTCTAGATATGAGCTCAAGTGAGTCATGGATCAACTTGAGCATTGCCYAAGCTCGATTCGGCCAATGCTCACACAAATACAACTCGATCAATTATAAGTGTGTAACATAATATAATCACATAGCTTACATAATTGAGACGGGAATCATGGAGGAGTTTAGACTATTATATTTACGTCTTCTCATTACGTTTTCCCATTAGTTAAACATAAGCAATGAAACCATGAAAAATGAAATTAATTAGTACCTCAGCTTTAAACTTTTTTGATATGGAAAACTTTAGATTAATATTGTCCAATACAAATTTAATTATGATGATGTTGACATGATTGTCAATTCAAACAACCACCAATTTTCCAAGTAATTTACTAACAAAAGAATGTTGCCATCAGCCCCTGCCCCATACACTACGTTATATTATTTTGTATTTTTCTTTATTTTTGGGACCCAACTCAAGTTAATTTAATAATAATAATAATAATAATAATAATAATATTATTATTATTATTATTATAAAATTGTAAGTATTACTTTTCATACACGGGACTCGGAAATTGATTGAATTTTTTTAATTTTTTTTTTGTAAAAAAATTTCATACACTAATGACTTGATTATATTTTTTATTAAGGATAATTTTGTAAATTCACTTGCTTTTTTATGACCAAAAGTAGAAATTTTTACAAAGTTGCAATTAAATTGATATTGCCAATAATGACAAAAGTTGTAATCTTTTCGAAACGAAGGAAGTATAACTTTTACCAGAAAWAATAATAATAATAAAAATGAATAATCGAAGAAAATGAAGGCAATAAAAAGCCGTGTGAGCTTTGTGTAATGGTGTTGTGTGGCGAAGTGCCTACCCACTTGTTTCTCTCTCTAAATCATTCTCTCTTATCAATCCTTCTTTCTCTCTCTCTCTCAAATACTCTCATTGATTTAATTTATTTGTTTCTCATTACTCAAATGATCATACGAGGAAGATGATGACAACCAAAACACACAATTATGAATGTTGCATGTGTGGTGATCATGGCCTTTCTAATGAGCTCTTTCGTTGCAAAGTTTGCCATTTTAGATCTCAACACAGGTATTATTCCTTCTTCAATTCCTTCTCTTCTTTCTTAATACTCTAATAATACATTACTTGCGAATACGATTTCGTACCAATACCTTATGTAACTATGTAAGGGTAAGATTGCGTACTTTGATATATCGATTAATACTTACTTACTTTTACATATTTAATTTTCTGGTTTACAACCTGAAAAATGAGTTTAGTTAATTACGAGTACTAGATTAAGAGATACCAGGCCACTTGTTTCTTCTTGGGATTTGAATATCGATCAAATTCATGTTATTACTAACTTGTTTTAATTCAGGATTTTAGTGATTCGAGAAACTTCTTTGAGCTAGATCTTATCAAAAATAATAGTTTAGAGATATGTGATATACATTAAGTGGCTCTCGAAATCATGTGCTCCTTTTCAATCAAGAATAATCATGTGCTCCTTGATTTTTAATTAATAAGACCAATTAATTGATCATTGAATTGTTTTTTTTGGTTAATTATTGATAGTTTTATTTTTGTTTTATTGATCAGGTATTGCAGCAATCTATATCCAAAAGCTGAGTCATATAGAGTATGCAATTGGTGCCTAATTCAAAAGGACGATGATCACCATGACACCCTCACCACCACCACCACCACCACCACCCCCACCCCAACATCAAAGTACAACTCTCCTTCCTCACAAGATCACCACCAAGCAAACAATAAGTCAACAGCAACACACAAGAAGTTCAACAACCACCTAGGCGGGCCGAGGCCCGGTGGGGTAGGGCCCAAGAGCTTACAGCCCACAAGCCCGATCAAGAAGCCGTCCGCTAGGTCGCCGGACACTAGATCACCATCGGGCCGGAAGCGGATCACCGGCCCGGCCCAAGATCAAGATAAGATAAGGAGGACCAGGTCAGAGGAAATATCAAATAATAATTCGAGTAGCAGCAGTAGAAGTAGCGGCGGAGGTGGTGGTGGTGGTGGTGGTGGTGGACCAGCTGTTATCAAACATGTCTTTAGAAACAAGGTGAGAAGGTATAAGCTTTTGGAAGAGGTCTCAAGTTGACATTAACATCAATATCAATTTCAATATCAATATCACATACTAGTAAGTATTATATCATCATCATCTTTTAGCTAGCTCCCACAATAATAATATATATGTGGGATTTTTTAAAAAGATAAAAAAAATGTGAGATGTTTGTTAGTATGGTCCCAAAATGCTTAGAAAGATGGGGAAAGAATTTAGAAGAAGTGATGAGGGTTAATTGAATGGAATAACTAAGTCCAACTTGACAACGTATGTATTAGTATGGGAATCCAAGTTTTGAGTTTTTCAATATTATTTTAACTAAGGGATTCTCTCTATTTTCTTCTGTCTTTTTCTCTCTCTCTTTTTTTTAAGGTGGGATGAAGGGTTTTTGTTGTACTCTTTGAGTTGCATGGGAGGCATGTATTTTTTATTAACGTGCAATTTATGCATGCATGAAATTATTAATTACATAACCTTCAAATTTACAACTACACAAATTAATTTCCCTAATATTTTTATTGTGTACTCCGTAAAATAATTCGCTATATATGCTAGTATAGGTTTCTTGATTCTTATGGAGGGATAATCGTCGTCAATAATGTAAAAAAATATAAGAATGAAACTCGCTCAACTCGTAACATATTACAAAAAATACAAATTATGATCTCATTCGATCAAGATATTTTATGGTTGAACGAATTACATATATAATTCTATCATCGTTAATTCATCAAAGGTTTTGATTTTGCCTTCCATAACTAACAATATTTTGAGTTATGTTACATATTTTAATGAATCAAATATTATGAAATGATATCAAATATATATTTTAAGTTGTACTACGTGTTTGAAATCATAAATATATAATATACTACGGAGTACAAGT
Source organism: Bassia scoparia (assembly GCA_008642245.1). NCBI lineage: Eukaryota > Viridiplantae > Streptophyta > Magnoliopsida > Caryophyllales > Amaranthaceae > Bassia > Bassia scoparia. The sequence continues at coordinate 25,082 of SNQN01003122.1, forward strand.
AATTCGTAGTATTTTTAATTTGGTACGGAGTATATATAAATTTTGTTTTCTGCCAACATAATGTCCTCCTTGGGGAATTTTGTTTGTTCAAGGATGAGTCGTGTGATAGATTAATTGATCAACCTACTCCATCAATTTCTTAACTYGCTAAGCTAGTTGCCTGAAAATCACATATWATTATAATAAGGCTTAAACGACAATACTAAACCAAATTAGAACTCTCTACTTTTAACTAGAAGTTCGAAATGTCTCATGCAATAATGGTCTTTATTTCAGCATTTACAACATAACAGTTCACATTGTTTAGAATCTTTCTCTTATACACATCTAGATGTGTATAAGAGACAGCTGTTTGCATAGCTCAATAATAAACGACCCTGCATTCTCGTCAACTGATTTATATGAATGAATTGATTGAACTTAATTGATGTACCCTATTTAATCTTAAATTTTATTGATATATACAGATCCTATGATAAGAAACACTTAAACAATTAAAACTTATTCGACCTAGCAGCTAGTTAGGTCGGACGTGATTGATGATTCTTATCAAACCTTGTTCTAATGCTCCAAACTTAGTGAATCTAACTAGTAAATTGTTACCGTCTTATTTACATAAAAAGAACAAGCATACATTAGTTTGCATTATGATTCTTATCAAACCTTGTTTTAATGCTCTAAACTTAGTAATGTAACTTGCAAATTGTTACCATCTTATTACATAAAAAGAACAAGCATACATTAGTTTGCATGTGTACCGCAAATTTAAAAGTCATGTTAAAAGTATTGATGCTTGATTGTCATGTGGGCATTGTGGGGGAGTCAAACAACTCTTCAACTGGCATGCGATAGTGTATGTTTTGTCATATGTWTGGTATCAAACTTGTGAATAAAGTATTTTTTTCTCAAGAGTACAGTACGTAACCTATATTTCAATGTAGTTTGTTTAATTAATCAGTTATAACTTTAATAAAAGTGGTCTAAACAACAATAACTCTATGTTTGAATAACAAGAAATGTAAGGAAAAGAAGGGGAGAGAAAGGCAGGGGAACAATTTCCTTTGTTTAAATAAAGATTTGAAGAAAAAGAAGGGAGTGATTCATTTTCCCTCCCTCTTTAATAAACTTAATTCCTTCAAATTTGGAGAGAAAACGGACCACACTTTCCCTCTTCCCTTGTCTTCCCTTCCTTTCCTCCTTTCTCCCTCCCTCACTTTCTCTCATCTATTATTGTCCAAACATAGCCTAATTGTCTCTCTTTATAATTTATAAAGGAGCTATAAGCATTACAACCACATGAAACTCAAACAAAAATAAGATGTTAATATTTTTTTACAACTTTGACGTACAAGAAGCAGGTGATTGAACCGCATACATATTAGTATAACGTACATGATATAACATATAACATATTCCTGAGTTTCAACTATCAGCTTAAACTTTCGATTGAGATGGTTCGATTAACAGTATTAYTTGAGTAAAATTTTCCTCCGYTTGATTGGTTTGACATGTAAGCTAAACTCTAAAGTATGTACATGATGATTGTTGTGAACGTGTGGAGCACCCTTTCCCGCTATTTCTGCAGAGAACATYCTTGATTAWATAACACACAGATAGATGGATAGTTATATATAGCAAGATGACAGTTCGGAAAATAAGGGGGGAAAGTTTCATATACTTGTATAGTTGTATGATGGAAATAAAGTAAAGATTAGTTAAGAAAATTCATTTAGTTGCGTCAACATTTCATTATCATTCATAAATAAAGTTACTTTCAGTTGAATTTAATATGTGGGTGATCTTTACAAGTTATAAATTTGCC
>SNQN01003122.1:39923-64807 GCA_008642245.1 Bassia scoparia
TCAACACTTAGTTTTTATGCACGCTATGCTGCTGAAAACTTGTAAAAGAATGAAAAAAAAGATAAAAAAAAAACTGTTAATTTATATTTCACGCTCTTTTGAATTGTATTGTTTATGAATTATAGTTTTTTTTTCAATCAAATTTTTTTATATCAATGTTTTAGGTTTTAAGTAGTAGTTTATTGATAAATTTAAAACCTTCATTTGATTGAAATTTTATAATAGGAGTGAATTAATTAAGGAAGATTTAATATGTTAGTTTATATTTACCAAGGGCGAATAAGACATTCCTAGGGGACACCATGCTCCCCCTGGCTTATATAATAGAGATTATGGAAGAGAGAAAGAGAAATACAAACAACTGTACAATGCAATTCATAACTAGGCGTACCTTGAAGATATAGAATAATACGTTTCAAGGCATTCATATGCACAATCGAAGGAGCTATGCATAAACAAAAACACCTGGAAGCAATAAAAAATATGCATCGAAGTAGTGATACTTTTCATTCGCCAAGCGTTTATTAAGAATTCATCCCAACTTTTGTTGCATTTTTTATAATAATTATTAGAAGAGTTTTTTATTACATTTTATTGGAATATATCCAGAATAAGCTTTGGTGAGATGGTCACTAATACATTGTATTAAATGTGATGTTTTTAAAACTGTAAAAAAAACAATAAATTCTCTTCATCAAGTAGTCTTTTCTCCTAAAAATACTCTCCCAATACCTAATTCTTTTCAGTCGTCGAGGCTACTCATCTCTTTATGTGTAAACTCTCAATTCTCTTTCTACTTTTTTGTTTTTGCTTGTATGTTTATGAATAATCCCCATTTTTTTAGTTGCTCATATTTGATCTCTTTATGAGAGATTTTATCTTATCCCATATTTTTGATTTATTTATTATTCTCTTTTGTGTGAAAAGTTGGAGTGTGTTTTATATTGTCCCTTATGACAAGATCGGTAGTCTAGGGTTCATAATTTTTTCACTGTTTAAAAATAGAGATAGTGGTCACAATGTCAAACAAGGAATAAAAAATAACCAAAAGTCATGTTTACCCTAAAGAATATTCAAGATGACGCATTTCAGCAGATCTGTTAGTGCTATTAATCAAAACCGAATCACTAATGTATATGCTGTCAAAATAGATTTTATTAAGTTATTTTAAATCCAATTTGAAACTAGTTGAACTAGGGTTCCAATGTGGTTTTTGTATTCTTGTTGGGAAAATTTTGATTTTTTCTTCCGAGATTGATTATTGTAAGTGTCTTTTGACTATTCTGTATTTATATATAAATCTTATTCTTCGGGTAAATAAGAGAAACACATATTGATATTAAAATCATTTAAAACTTCTATTAATAAACATTATTTTTCAATACACCTGCACACTCGAATAAATTGTATTTAAAAAAGGAAAAAAAAAAAGTAAATAGTAAATCTAGTATGACAAAAAAACACACATAGTATAACCAAACACATGCAAATAGTCAAACATCTATTTTGTCTTGCTATAAAACTTTGAATTTGATATGACTACATAGTAAGACAAAGGAAAAATTACTTCGTGTTCATCTTTGATCACCATTAATTGGCAATTTTCACCCAATCAGGTAAATCCATAATAATCAACCAACTATAAGTCATTAAAAAAGATTTCAAAATAATACCCTGACAGCAATGGTTCATAATTACGCACCAAAATCATACACATGTTTAACTTTTTGCAAGCATTTGTAAGACCTCTCGAAAATGCAATTATGAATTTAGCAAGCTTGGGACAGATTAGCCCATGAACTTTAAAGCAAAAACCAAGTCATATCCACAACTACCATTGGCTGGAAGCTCGAAAAACAACCACCCTCCGACAGTTTCCCAATTTCCCTCCAAGCTCCAGTCAGTGTCTGGACTTAGATGAAACCGGAAAGCAGTGGGGAAATCCCTAAGAAACATCTTGCTTAGAGCTTTCCCATTTTGTCCTGGAAGGTACATTGAATCATATGATAATCATTGAGCATAGATAAGCAAACAACCCGTCTAGAGGAAGACTTATGAGCTAAATTGAAAACACAATGATTCCTTGAGTTTCCAAATATTGCCTAAAAAAACCAACGAGAAAAGTTGGCAAATAAAAAAAATCTTGCTCAAGGATAAACAAATACAATCTCTCCAATTTGCATTAGAAAAGATGATTATAATCAAAGTCCTTTTGGCAGATGAATTCAAAAAACCCAACTCCAAATAACCCTGAACTAGTGTACAGTCCCTAAAAAAAATTGTAAATGTGACTCATTCTCCAAACCACAACTAGTATTAAATAGGGTTGAAATTTTTCAATGTTATTTGCAAGCTATAAAGCAAGTAAGTAAAATTTCACGAACAATATTTCCACATAACCATTTTATTTACTATAAGAGAGTTGGCATTCTTCATAACTTTCTTCTCCGAAGGCGATACAGAAGTTGTAGACAGGGGTGGGGAGGAAAGGTAGTAAAATAGGCAGTATCTAAAGTTGAAATTACCAGAGGAAGTGAGACTTCTACGAGAGAGCATTACATGTGTCATCAGAGGACAGGCAGGGGATGGAAAGGATTTATTTCATCTAATGATAACTTTAGGATTGGATCACAAAAGACTCCAGGCGTTATTACGACGGATTTACCGACCTCTCATAAACGGTCGGAAAATACTTATATTACCTGACCGTTATTCATAGGATGTATTTAGCCCGGACCGTTTTACTTAAAAATTAGACCGACGTCTTAAGTTGGATGAAATTAGCGTCCCTCACTACTACAAAACTCCGAATCGGTGACCCCACCCTATCGTGTCCCATAATAAAAATATGAGTACGCCTAAAAGCATAGCGTCCCTTCGTTTTATAATATGGGACGACGATAGACGGATGTTGATTTTTTGCATACCCCCTATCGCGTCTCCTCAAATGACTTAATATGCGACGCCTAAAATTTGTGCACGCCCTTTTAGATAGTGGGTGACACAGAATGAGGATACCTCAAGGCTTGCTCGACTATAGTCATTCGTCGCGTCTCCCCACTAGAACTTACTCTCTACCACTCAAATCTAATCACGAGGGAGATTCATCGAGCAATAACACTTCATCTCACCCTATTCTCAACCTCAAGGCGATCCCGACACTATGACTCCGATGAATCCATCTGCTGCACATATCATATCGACATTTCAGTACAGAGAGGTGTCCCTCTCTCATTCACTGATAGATTAACCATATACATATGGCGAAACAACGGATAGCTTTGAATGCTATCTCGTCTCCCATACCCTAATATCTAGGCAATGGTGCACATAAACCTTGCTTTCAAGTTATCAATGTCGTTCCACTTTCATACAAATAATTCATATGGGACACGGTAGAACATAACACCGCTTCATCGGCGGCTCGATGTCTATCTACTCTGATGTAATTGTGTCCAACGCTTGTCTAAACTATAACCATAGTGGACCTCAATAACCCCTAATTTGTATCACCTCTAACAATAATATGCGACACATAAAGTACTACTCGCCCGTGTCGCTTCAAGAACCATAATAGTGGTTGCGAGTCTCGAGAGGATACAGCTTAAAAGCACCCCCAACCTAGGATGACGGGGTGTGGTCGGATCCTCTTCAATGTCCATGATAACAAAGTCGCATGGTATGGCAAGAGATTTCCAACTCCACCCGCTACTCTGGTACACTCTCTGACTCAATTTTAGATCAGTCAGATGGGGAGGAACAAGAAAATCAATGGCAAGATAGAGAGGACAGACCCCCACCCAGTGACTAAACCAGAGGAAGTATCAGGACCATTGCCAATGACCATACACTACAAAAAAAAGTTCATATAGCGACGGAAGTTTAGGGAGGGAATTTTTATCCGACCCTAAGATTCCAAATTCCGTCCCTAACTAAGGACGGATTCCAAAATRCYTCCCTAAATTAGGGACGYATTTTGGAATCRGTCCATAATTGTAGAATGTTTGTTAGGTTCACCTCCAATGACAYAAATAGTGGGAAATTTCGGGACGGATGTTGGAAATCCGTCCCTTATTTAGGGACGGATTCTTAGTTCCTAACCTATTTAGTTCCTCAAATAACAACGGTTTGCAAGTTACATTTTTTGTTCGTAACTTTCCCTACGGGTATTCGATGGAGGTCCATAATATATKAAACTATCGGAATTGTGACACGCATCTCATTTGTAACACCTGAAGGCYGTTGTTTCATCTTCATGTCCAAAAAAGTCCTCTAGAGGGTCTACATTTGGAAAACAAAAAAATGAAATTTAGGGACAGATTTCCTAATATCCATTCCTAAATTAGGGACGGGATAACGAAATCCATCCCTAAATTCCTCACTACTTCTCCCATCACACACCATATAAGAAAACTTATAAATTTATCGACGGATTTAGAATCCGTCCCTAAATAAGCTACGGATTCCAAAATTTGTTCCTAATTTAGCTACGGATTCCAAAATCATCCCTAATTTATTAGGGACAGATTCTAAAATCTATAGCTAATTCTGCCAGCACAGCATATTTAAAAATTTTGGCGATTAAATATAAAGTTGGTCGTTAGAGTAATTGGTTGGGGCTTTAGTGTGACTTAGAGGTCACAAGTTCGATTCCTCTCAAGAGCTGACGAGTTGCTATTAATAGTTATAATAATTGATTAGCAAGTGATTTAGAATGATGTAGAGGTGTCTACAGGTGATTAAGAGTAATCACCCCAACATTTAATAGTTTTTAATTAGGGACGGAAATTCCAAATTCGTCCCTAAATTTAGGGAACGAAAATTGAAATTCATCCTTAATTTAGGGACGGATTTGAAATTTCCGTCCCTAATTTAGGACGGAAATTTTTTGTGATTTGCACGTCACCAACAAGTCAACGGCTCAATATTTTTAATTCGTAGGGGGCTGCGCTTTGGTTACTGATTAATATAGATAACCTCCCAACGTAAAATGGCTCCTAAATAATAGAGTTAATCAAGAAGATGAATGCTTAGGAAATGACCATGTTGTGGAACAAAATTATACAAACAAAGACGAATAGAAACGAAAACCATCCATTATATAAGGGATAAGTATCAGACTACAATTGTATTACAAGGAGGATGATTACCTCCAAGTTCACACAATTGGGATAAAATAGACAAACTACTGATCCATTGAGGATGAATTGACTACGCTATGCTAAACTATACTTGGCTACTAAGCCAAGTGCGGCTAAAAGAAGCTAAATGCAAAAGAAGATACATTGATGTTGTTGTTGTTGTGTTTGTTGTTGTTTGTTCTCTAATCCGATTACGTCTATTTAATGGCCTCCAAGGTGAAGATCGTGGGTGAAGTTATCCTTCTTAACGGTTCCTTGCCGCCCTCTTTCATATTTCTAACCCTCATGGTTCCCTCCAAATGTTCTATCGCTTGTAACTCATGGGCCGTCCATTATTGGCTTTATAGGTGGGCCACTTCCATCATAACCTTTCTATCGCTGCGTTATATTGCCAAATGATTATCACTCAGGAAATGTCACAACATCGTCAATCTCGTCTGCTGCTTCGATCATCGCTAGTCACTTGCTTCATGGTCAAAATCCTTCAACTTAGTCAACGAAAGTCAACAAAACATTTTTAATCCGTAACAAATTGCCCCTTAATTTGCACGGGGATATCACTTGGTCATATCGCCCTTGCGAACTAACGTTCCAATCGCCGAGGACTTATAATTTTCATTTTAATGCTTTTGTTAAAAAATGACCTAATATCCATACGGTTATAATTTTGTGATATCCTTATGTTTGCAATAAAATAAGCTGAAAATAGCTTTGAGTGAATAGCCTAACTCATAACCTGACCTTGAACCAAGACTTTCCCTCCTCTGCTCTTGCCCCCTTCAGTAGCAAGGATAAGGATACTCCTTGACACTGTCTAAAGGGTTATAAAGACATTAGATCCCATCAGTTGTTGTTCTAGGATAACCTATGAAATTTAACTCTCGTAGTTTTTGACAGAAATTTCTAACCAAGGGTAGTCAACATATTCATAATCTCTCCATTGAGTTGATTTGTTTTTTCACCAACGGTTTCCAACCTAGTAACTACCTCATCTGCTACACTCTTAGACAGAGCCACATTAGTAGCATTTGACGTCTCATTGATATCCAATATAATCCTATCCACATGTCTGATAACTGCCTCTTATGAATGAGAACCAAAGTTTTGCAACTCGGTGGTTATCACTCTAGCAGTTTCATATACCATACCTCAGTGGAGGTTATTAAATTGTTCCCTATCATTTTCTTTCACATCATCTAGCAGACTTTAAACAATATCCACATATTTTGTGTATATCTAATTGAATAAGTTTCTAGCAGGAGAATGATCTTCCCTTCTATTTAGGTGCAACTCGTATAGTCTTTGTGTTTGAGACTCGGTTTACTCAGGAGGTAGAAGACCCTCATCAGATTGTGGTTGTAGAACAATACATACATCAACAAGATCCTCTAGTTAATATTCAACAGAATTTTGATCGGATGAGTTACCATCCTTTTGATTTACACTTTTTGAGAATAAATAAAAAAGGCCATGGTTGAGAAGTAACTTAAGAAGCACGAACTTCTCTCCCACCGTGGTCACCAAAAATCCTGTATTGGGCGGTTGACTTCGGATCAAAAGGTTGTGGGTTTGATTCCCATTGTGGTCACCAAAAACCTGTTGAGATGATTTTTCCCTTCACCAACAAATCAACTGCCCAATATTGTTTTTGATTCGGTAGGGGGCTCCCTTTGGTTACTAGTTATAATGATGAATAACTTTGCTAACGTAAAAAGGCTCCTAGGGACGTAGACAAAGGCTAAAAAAGGTAWTGAAATTTGGAAATTAAGCTTATTGTGGAATGAAATTGATGCTTAGGACAAACAAGATTGATTAAAGATACAAAAGCCTTRCATTAAAATAGTAACGATAGAGTCAAATTAAAATTTCATTAAAAAGAAGGATGATTACCTCCATGTTCACACAATTGGAAATAAAAGTACCAAACTAATGTTACATGATGATAGACTACACAATACTAATGCTAATCTATTTTAAACTATACTTGGTTACTAAGCCAAGTGCAGCTAAGAAAAGAAGTAAATGTAAAGATCGAAAAGATAAGTTGAGGTTTAATGTGTTGTTGTTGTTTGCTCTGCCTTTGATCCTCTAATTATAGGCGCTGAATAATGAGGATTGTGGGGTGACTATTGAGCGATTATCTCCATGGCAGCGATTGTATGGCCCATCTTACATTTGAATACCTTTCCTTACCCTCCAAGCTACCGTTCAAATACCTAGTGGGCTTCTCATTTGGGCCGTCTACAATGGTTCATTCTCCATCTCCGCCATTCTGGCGCTTGTGTTCCATCGTCAGTRTGAAATTGATAAGGAAATTATATGCGTTGACCAACTCTAGTTAACTGATTATTTTTTATTTGTAACAATGTCCTCAGTTGGAAACCTAGGTTTTATTTTTTGTTGTGAAACTCCATTGTCTTGGTTGTGAAATCTAAGTTTGATCTAGGCTTGTAAATGAAGGTGTGGTTATAAGGGTTGCATTAAAAAAGTTTTGGTGGGTTGCGTGAAATAAAACTTCGAATATGTCAATGCGAATTCGAACCTAAATTGTGGTTGTAAATTGTTGTTGTGAATGTAAACGAAGATTGCAGACTTAGTTGTTGTCGTTGTTAATTAAATTTTGAAGTAATGTTGGATTGTTGATTTATGTGACTTTGATACAAATAAAGCAAGGAACTATGACATATTTTTGGGGTTTATTTATTTATTTATTGTAATTTCTATATTACTGCAAAAATTTATTTCTTAAAAAATTAGGAGGAAAGAAGTTATTACAGTTTTTTTAAAAAAATATTTATCCGAATTTTAGTTGTTATTATTGTTGGATTATGTTTGATTCATGGAGGAGAGAGAGCTCTATGGTGGCAAAAAGTGGAAGAAATAAAAAGGAAGAAGAAGAAAGAAGAAAGAAGAAAGGAGTGGGGTTAGAAGGATGGTTTAATTTGACAAAAAAAAACCCACAAAAGTTAGTAGTAAAGACTTCCTAGCAATCAACCCCTAACCATAGGGGTATATAAGATAACTGATAGGCGTATCGCGCACCTAACAAAGATAATAATTTACCTAATTAATCCTCTGTATAAGAGACAGGTATTAATGTTTTGTTTGAAATAGTTTGAGATATAAGGTGTTATTAATCCTCTTAACTATGTAGTAGGGTAAGTTAGGGTCGATCCAATAGAGAAGGTTCAATCAATTATTGATCGCTAATAATTACAATCAGTAGAGCACTTGAATGAAAAGAAAATTGGAAACTTAATACTACAAAAAGCTAAAGAACTAAAATATCTAGGAATCAAGTATCCCCGAGAATATAACATACAAACATAATCTTACCCACAATTAATCAAAAAAAATATTCAACCAGGATTAGATGCGCCCTATATTAGCCAAAGAAATTTCTTTATCAATACAATGTTTCCTAACTAGTAATGTACGTATTTTCATGGAGTCATCATATAAGAACATTAAGATAGCATCCCCTAAAATCCTAAGCAAAGTCCGATCAACTACTTCGGGTGATTTTTCTCTCTTTTTCAGGGTTTCTAAAATCGATTAAGAGCCGAACTTCGTCGAGTACAAACTAATTACATTTCAAAAGTACTATTTCTACGTCAAATATGATAAAATATCAACCCTAGCAAAGAGAACAATAAAGCTAATCAATTTGGAGATTGGGACAAATCATAACATATATCATATTAGGGTTCATTCCAATATCCTAGAATAATACTAACAAGTCAAACAATATAGAATAAAGAAAAAAACAAAATAAAAGAGGGAATTAACATAAATAAAAGTAAGAAAGAAAGTAAACGAGTGTAAGAAGAGTTACAAATTGCAAATCCATTAAAATCGTTAATAACATCCTTGGAAGTGTCGAATTCCAGGAAAGCGGTTGTACGCCTCTACCATTGTTTTCAATTCCTGAACTTCCTTATAACTTTAAATAACTAGGAAGTAAATAAGTCAACATTAATGTAATAAAGTCAATTCTATCTACTTAATTTTATTTATAAGCCTAGGAAAATACGGGATACAGGGAAACTAAGAGTTTTTAACATCAAAGAAAGGTCGCAACCAGGGTGTAGCAAGTGATATTAAGCGCAACCTGGTGTGCGGAGTAGGCTGTCATGTGCTCAAAAATAGTTTCAAAAATCAATTTCCGAATCTAGTTGTGGCAAACTGAGTGACGCGATTTCCACAACTATATGCGGGGAACCCAGAGCAATTAATTTGAAACTTTTGCCATATAAACGTCTGAATCACAACTTGATCAACATCCAACAATCTCTCTCCATCTCCAATATTCCAAGCAAATCAAGCCAAATTCTACAAAAAATAACACAAACATAACAAAGATGAGTAATACGAATAAATAGACAGAATAGAGTTCAAGAATAAAAATATGGAGAAGAAGTATAGACATAATATCAAAAAAGAAGACATATCAAATGTGTATTTATCAACCTTTATCAAAATTCCCCCCAAATTAACCTTACTCGTCCTCCAAGTAAACATAACAAAAAAATAAAAGACAACTGGAAGCAATAAATCTATATACTACATTGTTCGTAGAATTCACGATTGCTCTTATACATGTGCAAGTCTTTAAACCCTAGGCTACCTAATGGACGAGTTGGTCTCTGTGAAGCTTCCAAAGCATACCTCAAAGCCAAAATGCATGGATGCAAAAAGAAAACACCACTAGAAATTCAGTCGTCGGGCGCCGTTTTTAGCGACGGATATGACGTCGTATTGCGACCGGATAGCGACCGAACAAAATGCGGTCGCTAACTAAATGTTTAGCACGATTATTCGGTCGCTAAGTGGAATTTATTATCGTGGCGACTGAGTTTAGCCTCCAAAAACATTAGCGACCGATGTCAGCAATCGTTGCTATTACGACGATCCGTCGGTCGCTAATCTGTTTTGTTGCAAGGAAAAAAAAATCATTAAAAAAAACCCAAAAACGCTTAATCCGTATCCTCTCCACTCCCATTTCCCAAATCACACCCATAACCCTCTCTCTTTCCTCCACTTCCCTCCACTGCATTCCCTCCCGGCATTTATCGGGCTTGCCCCGTCGCGACCTCTCCACTTTCGTCCCTCTTCCTTTTCTCCTCTTTCTCTCTCTCTCGCGTTCCTCCCTCTCTCTCCTCGTTCAAATCGTTCTCCCTCTCTCTGCGGCGCACAAGCAACCGCCACCGACCACTGCCACCTGCGGCGCAGTAGTCACACGCAGCAGGCCCTGCGCCCCATTGGCCTTCTCTCTCCTTTCCCTTTTTCATTTTTGCCCAATTGTTAATGTTAGAGTTTGATTGTTTGCTGCAAAGTTTTGCTTTTTCTGGGTTTTTGTTTGGTGATTTGAATGGAATTATTTCTGGATTTTTTGTGATCTTGATTTCGTTTGAAAAAGTTTTTACGGGTTTGTTTGTTTAGCGTCGATGATGAATCTGCGAGATTTGATTTGTTCTAGGTTTAGTGTTCAAAGATTCGAACTTTCATTCGATTTATCTCGACTTGGGATTTGATGATGTTGTGATGTTGACTTTTAAGCTGGAAAATATGAATATGATTTATAATTTAGCTAAATTGGATCCAATTAATTGAATTGAGTTTGCTATTATATCAATTGTTTCTGAATTTAATTGTGTTGATGATTATTTGTTATTCAAAGTATTTGTAGTATATGACAGTGATATGAGACTTGTGCTTTTTTAATTATGAAAACTATGATGCTGATTATACTTTAGTGGAACTTAGTACTTTATAAAGTAGATAATTGGCGATCCAATATTAGTTTAGATTGCTGATACCATTGTTGACTCATGTTTGTCTTTTCTTGAGGAATAATAGATTTCAGAGATTATTAAGTTTCAATTGGTATTGATATTTTGTATTTGTTTGATTGTTGCATGATTATTGATTGTTGATTGATTAAATTTCGGATTTGTTTGATAGGTGACGAGCTTTTGTCCGACTCCTTCCCATACAAGGAACTCTTCAATGGATGTCTTTGGGAAGTAGAAGGAAAGGTAAGAATTTCTTGTACTTTTTGCTCTTTTGGAAACATTGTTTTAGGTATTGTTTCATGTAAATCATGGATTGTTGTTGTGGTTTAATTGCAGTGGGTTGTTCAAGGTGCCGTAGATGTCGATATCGGTGCTAACCCTTCTGCTGAAAGTGGTGACGATGAAGGTGTCGATGACCAGGCACAGAAGGTTGTTGACATTGTTGACACCTTCAGGCTTCAAGTAATGGCCTTGTAGGATTTTACAGCGTTGTAATATTCGTTGTTCATTCATATTGTTAATTGACTTTATTCTATATTTTGCCTAATTTGTGATGTGTTTCTTTTCAGGAGCAACCTCCATATGATAAGAAGCAGTTTGTTGCATGGGTCAAGAAGTACATCAAGACCTTGACTGCCAAGTTGGACGCTGAGAAGGCTGATGAGTTCAAGAAGAACATTGAGGCCGCGACCAAGTTCCTCTTGTCTAAGCTCAGCGAATTTCAAATGTATGTTCTAACGATGCTTTATGAATTTTGTTGTGAAGTTTGTTTCATTATTGTTGTCAAATTAGATCTCTCTTTGGATAAAATCATGCACTGTTAGAGTCATGAGATAGTAGGTGTGTTTTTTATGCTTGTTGTTTCAGATTTTTTTATGCTTGCTGTTTCAGATGTAGTTATCAAATTCAAATGTTAAAAGGGATCAACGATGAATAATTATACGAAATATGAGTTGATTAGCTGTTGCATTGGTAATTTGTTTAAAGTGACTAGCATTATTTCTGAGGAAGCACGAAAGAAGTTGCTTGCCATAACAATTTTCGATTGGGACCACATTCTAAATTAGGTAATGGTGCAAATATAATGAAACTTATAAAAAGGAAAATGAAGTATTAGATTAGGTAATGGTGCGGGTATAGAAAATAGAGGAAGTATTAGATTGATGGTTTTGAAAGTAGTTGGTACACTTCCTCTAGAAAGTAGAAATGAGCCTTTTTATGAAAGCTCATATGAGTAATTATTATGAAATTCATTTCTACAGTGTTGTGTGTTTTACAATCTTCTTGAAATGATTGTTTAATTTTATTATTTTTTAAAATTTTTGTTTATAACCTACTTATGTTTTTAAATAGATATTCTTGCAGACAAATTGTGAACTTGTGACATCAACCACAATCTTGCATTTGTTGAAAGAATTTTGTACAGTTGCTGGTGACGAGGAAGCTCTGGCCAAAGACGCAATGGCTCCACCAATGAGACGCTTTGTCCCGGAGATATTATTGAAGTTAGCCGGTCAAATAAGCCCTTTTTAGGTGGCTTTGGTTCACAAAACTGATCGCTTATGATAGTCTGTCACCCCCCACATTCTTTGTTGCTGTCAGAGGCTAATTTTCTTAATTTTTTATACTTAAATTAATACAAGTACTTGTGTATAGGAATAGTAAGCATATTTTCATTCTTGAGTCTTGATCATTTATAGATAGTATTGTTTATAATCCTTGTCAATGTAATACAGTAAGACATTGTAAATTACGATTTATGATGTTTAATGAATGAGCATATAATAGTTTTTCTCCTTATAATCAGAGTTTTATGTCATGTTGGTTGTTTGATATTTATTATGTGTTTTGTTAATATTTATTTTCATATTACATTTACGGAAAAAAATGGTGAAAAAACGCACGTGCAAATAAAAAAAACGGGATTAACGTCTTAGCGACCGAATAATCGGTCGCTAATTAGCAAACACCTCCATCTATTCGGAGGGAAAAAAAATTAGCGACCGATTTTCAAGTCGGTCGCTAACAGTGACCGAATAATCGGTCGCTAATTTTTTTCCCCTCCAAATAGATGGAGGGAATTAAAAATTAGCGACCTGTTACTCGGTCGCTAATTTTTTTTCCCACGTCGAATTTCACTCCAATTTGTCAGTCGTGTTTCGGCCGAAATTCGGTTGCTAAAAATTTTAGCGACGAAGAAAAAACCGACCACGTTTAGCGACCGAAAATCGGTCGCTAAACCCCATTAGCGACCGACAATCGGTCACTAAATGCGGTCGCCCGTGCGTCTTTTCCTTGTTGTGAAAAATACTGAAAATATTTGGGGGTGAGAGTGACAAGTTAATGGGAATTTTAGAGGAGGCTTGGAAGCAACTCACTAGTGGAAAAATTGCCTTAGGTAACCATCGTATTTGGGCTTTAGGTAACCAACATCGATGGTTACCTTTGTGGCAGTTACCTAAAGTCAATTTATTTGTAACCAACAAAATGATGGTTACAAATAGCGTGCTATTGGTAACCACTTTTACAAATGTTGGTTACAAATATACCCTTATTTACATTGACTTTTTAGTTTTGATGGTTACCTAAAGAACCTTATATGTAACTGACACAACATATGTTGGTTACTTATAATGTTTTCTTTTTTTTTTTGCTTTTTTTTATTGGCTAATCAAGAGTTCATATAATTTGCACACAATTACTTATATTAGTAGCCCAAATAAAATAATAATAATTATTAAATTGTCAATTATAAAATTCAATATTATATTTAATTATAAACAATAATGTATCTTACATTGTTTTATGGAACTATACATTGTAAATACTCCGAATAACATCAAAATAATCAACCCAATATTTGGGTATTATTTAATAATAGGAGCAAAAATCGAAAAACATAACGGAGGACCTAAAATCAAAGGCCCGAAAAAACAAGCAAAAAGAACAAAGCACTAACTACCAATTTAACATCGGGAAGTCGACAACAACAGCACGGCGGCAAAAACCACAATAAGGCAGCATTTACACATCTCAACAACAGCAGCAGCAAGTTCTGTAGGTGCAGGACAGGCCTGCCTCGGGACTCGTGTAATGCAGAAATACGGTGGAAGAGGTACCAGGGGTAGCGGGCTAAGCAGCAGTAGCAGCTCATGGTTGTGCAGTCCGTGGTGGCAGCAACTACAACAGCAACAACACTAGGGGTCTTGATTTCTGTGCAGGCTAAGAATCAAGTCATCATTACAGGTTACACCTAATTATCAATGAGGATAAATAAGAAGTTCAAGAAAGTTAGTTCAGAAACATAACAAGTAACACCATATGATCAAAGAGTCTTTCAACAATGAACAACAAGTAATACGGGGTTCTTACATATTCAACTTCACTCAACACACGAAAAATAGCTTGATTAGCTGCAGTCCTCAAGTCTAAGTCTCACTAATTCAAACACGTATCCTGGAGAACTCGAACGAGTTGTTTACCTTCCTACAAACACGGAAATTCTTAATTTGTGAGGTACCTTTTTATATTTTCAATTTGATAGTAAATATAGAGTATGAACACGTATTTAAAGCTTTGGACAATCAATATACATTGTGCTCTCAGTTCCTCAAATACCAAACATGTCGTCCATTCTCTTTTTCTACTTATTTCCCATTTCCCATTTAGTGTTACTTTTACGGTTAGTTTTCTTGTTGCGGAATTTGGCCAATCTCCATTTTACAAGCTTACTGTTCAGTTTCATGAATCAATCTCTACTATGCACAAAGATCATTGAAAAAACCTAAGAATTCTGTGTTACAAGTAATAGTTAAACCTCAAAATGAGCAGCAAAAGGCAGTGAATCACCTACTCAGCCTCTTCAAAGTCAGCATCACTCTGGGCAGCATCCTCGATATTAATCGGCAGTGTCGGGACAGCTCTGTTAACACAAAAAATCTTACCAACCTGATTCTCAACCTACACAATTAAACCCCAAAACAAAAAATCTAACGAATACAATCAATAGTCAATTAAAAAACAATGCTATGGAAATCATATTAAACTTGATCACTTTAGAAGATTATGTTTTGACAATGCAAGGATATTGCTGACATGCAATCAAATTCTGGTTAGTCACACTTAAAGTTCTTTTGAATCTTTTTTCCTCATCCCCAATTTTGTTAGGTCCTATTATCAATTCACCTTAAAAAAAATTCAAAATCTTCAAAAACCCAACTCAAAAATCCATTAAATCTCAGCTATAAAATCAAGAGAAAAGAAAAAAATTCTACCTTAAAAGTATTGGTTTCATCGTTAATCATCTTTGATAATTACAAAGAAGTAATTACCATTTAAAAGAATCCAAAAAAAAACAAACAAGAATGAATAATGAAAGAATGATTGAATCAATTACATTTAAGAAAATACAGAGTTATTAGAACAAAGACTTACCTGAACTTACAAAAACCGAACAGCAGCAACGTAAGCGCGGCGGCAGACTTCTACAGTAGTAGCAGCGGCAGACTTATGTACCAGCAGTGGTGGCGGACTTCAACACGAGTAGTGGCGGCGCATTTCACAGACGAAGGACAGGACAACAACAACCGCATCGTGGGGAGGAGGGGAGCAGCGCAGCGCGTCCTGGATAGGAAGGAGAGCAACAACATCAACCACAATAATCTTTAAACCTTAGCCCCCAAATAGATAGAAAAACGAACCCTAACAACCCCCACAAATTGTGTTTCCAAATCAAACAAAACCTACAGATTTTAGTTCCAAATTGTGGGCAAATCCCAAATAAAACATCAAAATTCAAACCAAAATACCTTATATTCGAAGAGAGTGAGCAACTTGTGAGTGAGATGGTTGTGAATGAAGGCATCGTGAGAAGTGAGTAAGGCATCGTGATTTGTGAGTGAGCACCGTCGCCGGTTTTGAGATTGAGAGGTAATGGTTAGTGTGTGTTTTGAGAGATACTCAGTGAAAAATAGAGAGTGAGATCAAGCTTGTCAGTTTTTTTTATTGAGTTTTTGTAACCAACAAATAATTCTTGGTTACAAATAATTGTTTCTTGAATCTAAAAATAATATTTGTAACCAACATTTTCTTTTGTTGGTTACATCTAATGTTATTTATAACCATCATCAACATGTGGGTTACAAATAACTACTATATGTAACCAACTTTTACATTTGTTGGTTACAAAAAAGTCATTTGTAACCAACAATTCATATGTTGGTTACAAATAGGGGGTTACCAACACTACTAGAAATTCGTCTTCGGACGATCGCTTTTAGCGACCGATTTTTAGTCGGTCGCTATTGCGACCGTTAGCGACCGATTATTCGGTCGCCAAAATTAGCGACCAAATAATTGGTCGCTAAAAGCTTATTAGCGACTGATAAATCGGTCGCTAAGGAAATAAACATTGGCGGTTTGTGTCTTGACTCTTAAAAAAATAAAAACAAAAATCACAGAAAATTAAAAACCCCAAAACCCACTCTTCCCTGTCACTCGACAAACCTAAAAATTCAAAACCCCCCGAAAATTCACTCGACACACTCCACTCTCACTCCTCCCTCTCGCGTCCCTCCGGCGTCCCTCCTCTTTCTCCCTCTCCTTTTCTCCCTCTTTCTCTCTCTCTCCTTTTCCCTCTTTCTTCTTCTCCCTGTGTCTCCTTCGCTGAGCAACAACACGGCCACCACCACTGCCACCTGCGACGGCGTAAGGCAGCAGCAACAGCAAGACGGCGGCGCGGCACCTTCGACCACCAGCCGTCCTTCTCTCTCCTCTTCCCTATGTTCCTTCGTGCCCAATTCTTAAGGTATAAACCCTAAACCTCCAAATTGATTTCTAATCAATTTTATTAGATGAATTTGCATAAATATTATGTTTTAATCATGTTTTCATTATATTATTAAAGCTGGAAACACAACAAGAAAAATCACTTCGGCCGACGATGGTTACCGACCGATTATCGGTCGGTAAAGCCTTTTACCGACCGATAATCGGTCGGTAACAGGTGTCGCAAGTTCAGCCGTCGGTAATCTTGATGTTACCGACCGATTTTCGGTCGGTAATAGTTTACCGACCGAATACCGACCGACTATCGACGGAAACCATCCGACCAATTTTTTGGAGGGAAACATAGGTTTACCGACCGATTATTCGGTCGGTAATAGGTTTACCGACCGATATATCGGTCGGTAAACCTATGTTTCCCTCCAAAAATTGGAGGGAATATAAAGCAATTACCGACCGATTGTGAAATCGGTCGGTATACCGACCGATATATCGGTCGGTAATTGCTCGATATTTATTTTTTTTAATTTAATTTTTATACAAATATCGATCATTCACCGACCGACATATCGGTCGGTAGACCGACCGATTTCACAATCGGTCGGTATACCGACCGATATATCGGTCGGTGAATCCTTGAAATTTAATTTTTTTTTTATTTTTATACATAAACTGAGCTTTTACCGACCGATCTGTCGGTCGGTATACCGACCGATTGTGACAATCGGTCGGTAAAATATATATATATATATATATTTTTTTTCCAAATAATATATATTGAATTAATTAGAAAGCAAAATTAATTAATAATATATTTATATAAAACTATTAAATAATATAATTATATATATAAAATTGTATATTTCATATGTAATTCGCAATATACACAAAATCAAAATGTAACAAATAAAAACGTACAATATTATAAATGGTAAACTAATATAACGACCTCTACTACGCTACAAATGCTCCAGAAGCGCCAGAACCGTCTGTGCGGTCGTCGGGGCGTCGTGGAAAGGAAGACGGGTCGCCGAACTGCCTCATGAAAGCGTCCATCTGCGCCTTCATCTGCTCTATGTACTCCGCCTGACGACGTTGTTCTTCATCTCGCAAACGGTCCCTCTCAGCAGCTCTCTGCTCTAACTCCACCCGAGCCCGCTCTGACGCCTCAAAACGAGCAGACATCTCATCCAGTTTAGCGGAGATCGCAGAGTAGCTAGGTCCGGCGCGGCAGGAGCTTTTCTCGTAATAGAGAGAAGCTCCAGCTTTGCCTAGACCATAGACCTCCCCCTTGCGAAATCCGCCAACAGTGTCAAAGAAGACCTTGTTCGGATCCACCTCCGTACCGCTAGCCTGAGACTCATTCAGGTTTTGCGTATATTGATCCTGTAAATTACAGAGTTAGAGCAAACAATTCCAAATAAAAATAATATAACATTGACACCCAAATTGATAGACCTGGTTTGAACGAAAAAAGACCAAACATTTTACGTTAAAAATAGACATTTAAGGCCATTTTAGGCGTTTTTTGTGATTTTCGCTCCTATCTTGTCACATTTCTATCAATTACTAGTTTTCTAACCTTAGCCAAGTCCTATTAGACACCATTAGGCTTCCTAGACTTTGATTGATTCGGTTTGAACGACAAAAGACCATTTTACGTTAAAAATTGACATTTTAGGCCATTTTAGGCGTTTTTTCTGATTTTCGCTTATAACTTGTCACATTTCTATCCATTATAAGTTTTCTAACCTTAGACACGTCCTATTAGACACCATTAGGCTTCCTAAACTTTGATTGACTCGATTTGAACGACAAAAGACCATTTTACCCCAAAAATTGACATTTTAGGCCATTTTAGGCGTTTTTTGTGATTTTCGCTCCTATCTTGTCACATTTCTATCCATTACTAGTTTTCTAACCTTAGACACGTCCTATTAGACACCATTAGGCTTCCTAAACTTTGATTGACTCGGTTTGAACGACAAAAGACCATTTTACCCCAAAAATTGACATTTTAGGCCATTTTAGGCGTTTTTTGTGATTTTCGCTTATCTTGTCACATTTCTATCCATTACTAGTTTTCTAACCTTAGACACGTCATATTAGACACCATTAGGCTTCCTAAACTTTGATTGACTCGATTTGAACGACAAAAGACCATTTTACCCCAAAAATTGACATTTTAGGCCATTTTAGGCGTTTTTTGTGATTTTCGCTCCTAACTTGTCACATTTCTATCCATTACTAGTTTTCTAACCTTAGACACGTCCTATTAGACACCATTAGGCTTCCTAAACTTTGATTGACTCGATTTGAACGACAAAAGACCATTTTACCCCAAAAATTGACATTTTAGGCCATTTTAGGCGTTTTTTGTGATTTTCGCTTATAACTTGTCACATTTCTATCCATTATAAGTTTTCTAACCTTAGACACGTCCTATTAGACACCATTAGGCTTCCTAAACTTTGATTGACTCGATTTGAACGACAAAAGACCATTTTACCCCAAAAATTGACATTTTAGGCCATTTTAGGCGTTTTTTGTGATTTTCGCTTATAACTTGTCACATTTCTATCCATTATAAGTTTTCTAACCTTAGACACGTCCTATTAGACACCATTAGGCTTCCTAAACTTTGATTGACTCGATTTGAACGACAAAAGACCATTTTACCCCAAAAATTGACATTTTAGGCCATTTTAGGCGTTTTTTGTGATTTTCGCTCCTATCTTGTCACATTTCTATCCATTACTAGTTTTCTAACCTTAGACACGTCCTATTAGACACCATTAGGCTTCCTAAACTTTGATTGACTCGATTTGAACGACAAAAGACCATTTTACCCCAAAAATTGACATTTTAGGCCATTTTAGGCGTTTTTTGTGATTTTCGCTTATAACTTGTCACATTTCTATCCATTATAAGTTTTCTAACCTTAGACACGTCCTATTAGACACCATTAGGCTTCCTAAACTTTGATTGACTCGATTTGAACGACAAAAGACCATTTTACCCCAAAAATTGACATTTTAGGCCATTTTAGGCGTTTTTTGTGATTTTCTCTTATAACTTGTCACATTTCTATCCATTACTAGTTTTCTAACCTTAGACACGTCCTATTAGACACCATTAGGCTTCCTAAACTTTGATTGACTCGATTTGAACGACAAAAGACCATTTTACCCCAAAAATTGACATTTTAGGCCATTTTAGGCGTTTTTTGTGATTTTCGCTCTATAACTTGTCACATTTCTATCCATTACTAGTTTTCTAACCTTAGACACGTCCTATTAGACACCATTAGGCTTCCTAAACTTTGATTGACTCGATTTGAACGACAAAAGACCATTTTACCCCAAAAATTGACATTTTAGGCCATTTTAGGCGTTTTTTGTGATTTTCGCTTATAACTTGTCACATTTCTATCCATTATAAGTTTTCTAACCTTAGACACGTCCTATTAGACACCATTAGGCTTCCTAAACTTTGATTGACTCGGTTTGAACGACAAAAGACCATTTTACCCCAAAAATTGACATTTTAGGCCATTTTAGGCGTTTTTTGTGATTTTCGCTCCTATCTTGTCACATTTCTATCCATTACTAGTTTTCTAACCTTAGACACGTCCTATTAGACACCATTAGGCTTCCTAAACTTTGATTGACTCGATTTGAACGACAAAAGACCATTTTACGTTAAAAATTGACATTTTAGGCCATTTTAGGCGTTTTTTGTGATTTTCGCTCCTATCTTGTCACATTTCTATCCATTACTAGTTTTCTAACCTTAGACACGTCCTATTAGACACCATTAGGCTTCCTAGACTTTGATTGACTCGGTTTGAACGACAAAAGACCATTTTACGTTAAAAATTGACATTTTAGGCCATTTTAGGCGTTTTTTGTGATTTTCGCTTATAACTTGTCACATTTCTATCCATTATAAGTTTTCTAACCTTAGACACGTCCTATTAGACACCATTAGGCTTCCTAAACTTTGATTGACTTGGTTTGAACGACAAAAGACCATTTTACCCCAAAAATTGACATTTTAGGCCATTTTAGGCGTTTTTTGTGATTTTCGCTTATAACTTGTCACATTTCTATCCATTACTAGTTTTCTAACCTTAGACACGTCATATTAGACACCATTAGCTTCCTAAACTTTGATTGACTCGATTTGAACGACAAAAGACCATTTTACCCCAAAAATTGACATTTTAGGCCATTTTAGGCGTTTTTTGTGATTTTCGCTTATAACTTGTCACATTTCTATCCATTATAAGTTTTCTAACCTTAGACACGTCCTATTAGACACCATTAGGCTTCCTAAACTTTGATTGACTCGATTTGAACGACAAAAGACCATTTTACCCCAAAAATTGACATTTTAGGCCATTTTAGGCGTTTTTTGTGATTTTCGCTCTATCTTGTCACATTTCTATCCATTACTAGTTTTCTAACCTTAGACACGTCCTATTAGACACCATTAGGCTTCCTAAACTTTGATTGACTCGATTTGAACGACAAAAGACCATTTTACCCCAAAAATTGACATTTTAGGCCATTTTAGGCGTTTTTTGTGATTTTCGCTTATAACTTGTCACATTTCTATCCATTATAAGTTTTCTAACCTTAGACACGTCCTATTAGACACCATTAGGCTTCCTAAACTTTGATTGACTCGATTTGAACGACAAAAGACCATTTTACCCCAAAAATTGACATTTTAGGCCATTTTAGGCGTTTTTTGTGATTTTCGCTTATAACTTGTCACATTTCTATCCATTATAAGTTTTCTAACCTTAGACACGTCCTATTAGACACCATTAGGCTTCCTAAACTTTGATTGACTTGGTTTGAACGACAAAAGAACATTTTACCCCAAAAATTGACATTTTAGGCCATTTTAGGCGTTTTTTGTGATTTTCGCTTATAACTTGTCACATTTCTATCCATTATAAGTTTTCTAACCTTAGACACGTCCTATTAGACACCATTAGGCTTCCTAAACTTTGATTGACTCGATTTGAACGACAAAAGACCATTTTACCCCAAAAATTGACATTTTAGGCCATTTTAGGCGTTTTTTGTGATTTTCTCTTATAACTTGTCACATTTCTATCCATTACTAGTTTTCTAACCTTAGACACGTCATATTAGACACCATTAGGCTTCCTAAACTTTGATTGACTCGATTTGAACGACAAAAGACCATTTTACCCCAAAAATTGACATTTTAGGCCATTTTAGGCGTTTTTTGTGATTTTCGCTTATAACTTGTCACATTTCTATCCATTATAAGTTTTCTAACCTTAGACACGTCCTATTAGACACCATTAGGCTTCCTAAACTTTGATTGACTCGATTTGAACGACAAAAGACCATTTTACCCCAAAAATTGACATTTTAGGCCATTTTAAGGCGTTTTTTGTGATTTTCGCTCCTATCTTGTCACATTTCTATCCATTACTAGTTTTTTAACCTTAGACACGTCCTATTAGACACCATTAGGCTTCCTAAACTTTGATTGACTCGATTTGAACGACAAAAGACCATTTTACCCCAAAAATTGACATTTTAGGCCATTTTAGGCGTTTTTTGTGATTTTCGCTCCTATCTTGTCACATTTCTATCCATTACTAGTTTTCTAACCTTAGACACGTCCTATTAGACACCATTAGGCTTCCTAAACTTTGATTGACTCGATTTGAACGACAAAAGACCATTTTACCCCAAAAATTGACATTTTAGGCCATTTTAGGCGTTTTTTGTGATTTTCGCTCCTAACTTGTCACATTTCTATCCATTATAAGTTTTCTAACCTTAGACACGTCCTATTAGACACCATTAGGCTTATACGTCGGAATTCATAAAAAAACAATCCTATTCGTACTCATCGGCTTATACGCCGGAATTCCGATCTAAACATCAAATGCAATTCATAAAATAACAATCCTATTCGTACTCATCGGCTTATACGCCGAAATTCCGTTCTAAACATCAAATGTAATTCATAAAAAAACAATCCTATTCGTACTCATCGGCTTATACGCCGGAATTCCGATCTAAACATCAAATGAAAATCATAAACCATTAAAAAATCATTACCATCACATCTTTGACCTTTTTGTTGACCGGTTGCGGCTCCTTCCCTGGCATCTTCTTGAAGTGCGTGTCCAGGTACAGATCGGCGGCGTTTGGCAACTTCCCTCCAATTGTCTTAGCCACCAGAAACAATTGTATCATATGTTAGGTGATTTACAAGAATTTAACGAACAAGAATTTAGTAATTTACGATACTAGAATTACAAAAAAATACTAACCAATTGCTTTGCTCGCTGAATGGTAGAGACAGAACCCTGACAGTGAGATGCAGGGGCCTCGCCACTAGCGTTGCCGGCTCTCCTGTTCACCTTGCACTGAGCAGACTTCTTTTTGGCTTTTTCGTCATTCAGCCTGTTCTTCATCGAGGTATATAGCTCCTCTCCAAGCCATTCTGGTCGTTCCTTCCTCCTGTGAACGATGTCGTTGAACAGGTCTTTCAGACGCAAGCCTGCCTTGGCGTCATAGGCTTTCCGAACCGTGCCCTCCAACTCAGGTTTCCAGGTGTACATTTTCTGAATTAGACAAAACCAAACAAATATGTTAACATATAAAATTGTATAATAAAACAAAAAACATTCCCAGAATAAACGACATACGAATACAACTGAAATGGAGTTAGTTCTCACCTTCCAAATGTCCCACCAGTGATCCTTGGTAGCCTTATCTACCTCACTGTAGTTCTTCCAAGGCTGATGGAAGTAGGCCCTCATTGCAGCTGTCACCGACCGAACAACATCGGGAGCATCGAACCTGCACACAAAAACATAATAAGATTAAATGACATACGAATAACACTTAATTAAAATAGTTAAAACATTTACTAAATTAAATAACTTTAAAACTCACCATAAGCCAAGCGGGTCCAACTCTCGAGCTGAAGCGGTGGACGGAGTAGGCTGATCATCTGGAGTAGGCTCAGATGGAGTAGGCCGAGATGTAGAAGGCTCAGACACAGGAGGCCGAGACGTAGAAGGCTCATATGGAGGAGGCCGAGAAGTAGAAGGCTCAACTGGAGGCCTAGAAGTAGAAGGCTCAAATGGAGGAGGCTGAAACTGAGGAGGCCGAGATGGACGAGTAGACTCAGACACAGGAGTAGTCTGAGATAGAGAAGCAGTCATGGAAGCCTGGAACGAAGGAGGCTGGAACGAAGGAGGCTGGAACGAAGGAGGCTGGAACGGTGGAGCCTCGGTATGTGGAGCCTGTAAAGATGGAGCCCCAAACTGGAGAGCACGAGCTGTCCCCTGCTGCGACTGCGGTCGAGCCTGAGACGGTCGTCTCCTAGACAACTCAGCCTGACGACCGAGGTCACCAGGACGCATCGTCTGAGAATGACTCGGACGAGGCTGAATCTGAATCGGTCGAGGCTGACCGGAAACTGTAGACTGTGAGTGAGCCGGAGAATGATGCAACGGCTCGGATTGCTGCTCGGCAGCCTGCGACACAGATGTCGCTCTCGTACCACCACGCCTTTTTGATGCCATAATTTTGCTACATAAAGTAATAAGTTAATTATCCGCACAAATAACGAATTAACAAATAATGATAAATATTGTCAGGCATTAATAAACACGAAAAAAAATCAATATATCCAAAACTAAACACTCAGAGTTAATATATTAAAGAAGCTCTGACCGAAACTCAATAAACTTGAATTACTACAATTATTACAATAACCTTGTTTTTTGTTTCAAATGACAATAATAAGGATAGCTAAAATCAAAATACATTTTCATTACATCCTATTAAAACAAACTGAGGTCATCAACGTCTTCGTCGTCGTCATCATCCATGTTTTCACTCCCATCACTGCTAAGCTCCTCACCATTGTCACCATCGTCTTTAGCTAGACTCGGAATGACTTCATCTTCGTCATCATCACCCTCGATGACTCATAGTCTGGTATCTCGTCCGGAGAACATAGACCTACGGGAACAAGAGATGTTTCCTCTTGTAGAACATCCGATTCCACCGGTGCGTCAACCTCTGACCTAGCTTTTGTCTTGAACACCGCCCACCACTGCACTTTGTCCCTCTTAAGGTAGGATAAGGTG
>SNQN01003123.1:0-36412 GCA_008642245.1 Bassia scoparia
AAAGGGAGAGCGACGAGGGAGGGCGGTCCGAGGAAGACGGACCAGAGACTAACCACGGGAAAGAGGAACGAAAGGCCCCGGTAAAAAAAAAACGGGGCCCCGGGCAGACGGACTGAAAGAAAATCGGTCGATGGATGACCAACCGATTATCGCGTGGTGGCCTTTTAAACATCCAACTAAGAAATAACAAATTTTCCGCTGAGTTGAAAACCAACTGAAAAAATCGGTCCGGTACCACGACCGAAAATTGATGTCGATCGGTGGTATAGACCAATATATCGGTCGACTAAAGAATTCATTTTTTTTTTTAAAAAAAAGAAAATATAGCAAAGCCTTCACGTGGCCACATTATCCTAATTCCAACTACCCCTTACGTGCCCACCCACTCATTCCTATCTCTAACCCTCAATCCCTCATTCACTACCCATCACTTTCTCTCTCTTCCACCTAACCCCTCATTCTTTCAGTACTCCACCCATTTCTCAATCTCTCTCTTCAATTTTTGTTCATAACACGAAAACACAAAACAACCCACCATTAAAACGAATAAGACTAAAGCGAAGATCAATAATAACCATAAGCAATGGACTGTTCATAACCACTTGTATCCTAAAAAAATGGACAGAGCATATGGTGAACAAGAATGCAAAACAAAGCATGTATTATAACATTGAAATCCATCCATATACATTGACCCCTGCTTAATATGTTAATCATCACATGACATAATATATATCATATAAATTGATCATAAAACAAACACTTGAAATACCACATTTGAACACTAAACTTTTTTTTTTTTTTTTAAGAAAAAGAGAGCATTTCCTCAACCCTCATAAATGAGATCAGTTTAGCAGTAACAAGCGTGAGCATTGCACTCTATCGCAAGTGAAAATCTCGCCTTCTAATTCGATTAAGAACTATCTTCTCATTTCGAATTTGTGAGCAAGCATAGAAAATCAACAAACAAGTCTGAGTGTACCAAAGATTAAAGAAACATCCTCACCGCTGCATACCATAAGAGAGATGTTGTAGCAAATTGTGACAAAAAATTTGAAGTGAATACTATGTCAAATCAAGAATTTCATGAAAATAATAATAAAATGAATGAAATAAGAAAGTGACAAACGTTAATGAAGAATTGTGGTTTGCTTTGGCGACTGCTCACGCTTGCCATGAGTTGAAATGAGCAGTAAGTTAAATGAATCTATTCATACGAGGAAAAATCACCCACTTCTCAAGAACAATTAACACTGCTCAATAACAAAATTTAAACTACTCTGTATATATAATTAAACCGGAAATTTCTATTGTTGTAGGATAATTGATTTGAGTTACAGGGAAAAAGCAAAAGGCCTTCATTGTTCCAGTCTAATCGATTAAATTACCAAAAAAAAATAAAAATTCACAACGAATAAAAGAACAAGCATCACAAACACCCCGTTGCAAACTCAAATTTATTAAAAAACATATGCAAATTGAAAAAGAAACAACAAACCTGGATTGGTATCTGGTTCTTTGCCGTCGTTGCTTTGGCTTTAGGTCAGTTGGCATTGTTTTGGGCATGAATTCGAAAGGTGAGATTAGGCAGGTCCGTGCGGCGTGGTTGAGACAGAGGAAGGAGCACTCCGCCAACTTGAATGCGCTCGGCTGATTGTGGCCGGTTTCGCGTGGTGTGCCCTGTCCAGTAGGTAAACGGAACGGAGTGGTTCAATTTCGTGGATGCAGCAGCGAAGGTGGTTCATGGGTGCTATGCAACGGGAGGTGTTCATGGTGCAGCAGCGCAAGCGGAGGTTGTCCCCGTGAAGCAGCCTCTCGTTCGTGATGGGAAGGGGTTCGTGGGTGGGCAGCAGCGGGGTGCATGTGCCGAGTGGTGTCGTGAATTGAGGGGTTGTAGGGTTTTGGGGAATCGAATGTCTCGTGAATGATTGTGTAGTGCCTGTTGTTTTTTCTTTTGTTTGAGTGTTGCAATGTGTGTCATAATAACTTTAGTAAGGCTTCAATTCATTTAGCATAAAAAGTAAAAAGCTCTAGTTTTATTGGACTGTGCTTCGTCACGAAAAGCTCCAGTTATTTAAAAAACTGGAACTTTTATTATATTAGTAAAATATTAAGAAATAACATAAAAGCTCCAAGCTTTAAAAAAAATTGGAGCTTTGTGGTGAGAACGCTTTAGCCTTTATTCCATTAGTGCGCCTTTAACAATGAGCTCAAGGAAAGAAAAAGCATATTGATTTTTATTATTTGACATTTTGACTCAGAATAAACTGGAAAAGATTGCCATATTAGAGTGTCACACAAGCTATTCAAACAATACGGGCATAACAATACCTGTGGAGGAAGCTGAAAAAAGTCCGGTACCCCTGACAGATAGATGTGCGGCAGAGATGGTACTTGCACGTGCGAGCTAATTGCCCTAGAAAATAAAAGGAGCTTTAGTGTCAAAAGCTTAAACAGAAAACCCCACACACATTCCTCTTAATAGAGAGCCCGAAGAACAACAAACTTGTTCGATACGTAGTCATTGAATCATGAGCTCAACTCATGGAATACTGATGAACAAAATTTTGGCATGCCTTAAAAATAATTCAGGAAGATACTTACAAGGTTCTGTTCTTAATTCTACATCTTTACAATGACCAGTACCTTTTCTTATGTTCCATATTCTCCTCCCTTTAGAAGACTAATCAAGCCACACATATCTAACTAAGACAATATCGATTCTTAAGCAAATTTGTGCTTGACATCCAAAAGGCAGGAAAACAAATCCGTGGAAAGCATAACTTCATTTCATGTTGCGCAGCTATACTTAGCCATACAAAACATCTGATGATAAATTCTATCTTCGCCAGCTACTATTACACATTGTCCTTAACTCGTCATACAAAGATTGATTGTCACATCATGGATACCTTTAACTACAAGTATGCTACTGAGTAGTCAATCCCAAATACCTATATTACCTTCTATAATGTGCAAACCACCAGGACACACGTTAAAAAAGAGGAACATTAAAAAGGTATGAAGGAGGTGAGGATGCCTAGACAAAAGGTGAATAAAAAAACAAGAACCTTGGGGGAAAAAAACAAAACCGAAGCTTGCTGTCCTACCCCTACAAGTTTAAACTCACATGACAGTATACGGCAACAAGTAAATTCAATGGACACTTATATGCAGGTAAAGAATTACACAAGAATCACAGAAATGTTGCTAGCAGTGAAGACTTTAATATGTTTATTGAGAATGTAATGTTGCCGTCTGAGTACAGTTTTGCCCAACAGATGAAAGATAATGCTGAGTTGCAGGGCTCAGGGCATTTGCTAATGCATGCCCAATCGCGACAGTTGGCAATGAGAGCAGGTGTCAGGAGAAGTGCTCAAACCACGCGTGCATGCCTTACTTTTAGCTCGTGTCTAAATCATCAGAGACCTCCATGAACAAAAGAATATGTAAAATACACAAGAGCACATAGTATATCAAACAAAAACACTTAAATAATTACACAGTTCAACTATTCCATGCAACAGAGCTTGATTTCATCAAAAACTCCATGAACAAAGAATAGCTTTACATTCGTCGGCTCGTGCCTATACCCATATCCAAAAATCTGTAAATAAAAAAATTCAAATATTAGGGGTAGACTGATTTTTCACAATAATATAACCAAAATCTTCAAATAGCCTCTTTTTCTAATCTCATAAAGTAGAGTTTACTTTTCTTCTTCTACATAATAGAGTTTGAGTTTACTTCCTTTATCCGAGTTAAGCCCCAAAGATGACACACAAAACAGATTGTCCAAAAACCCCAACAAAACTCAGTCAATATGAAACTCTGATAACCTCATTTAATATGAACAATAAACCCAATTCGCAGAGATACCACCTTCCAATCATTCAATCCAGAATCTAAATGTACAAATGTACAAACCAATCAATCCAAGACAACGATAGTATCAAAACAACACAATTATACCACAATAAGCCCCAACTTAATAAGCAACACAACCAACACAAATAGCAGCAAAAAACCCATAAGGCCATAACAATTCGCAAAGCAACATTTCAAAAAGTGTGCAGCGAGCAAGAATTAACACGACAATTAATTGTTAAAAAAATTGGGCCCAAATGAAAAATTCATCGAGACGAGGACATTCTTACACGCTTCCATTTAGTTACATTGATTTGACATACATCGAACTGTCAACTACTCCTAAACAATTTTTTGCGCCCCTTTGTCTGCTTAATTCATAGGCAACTAAACCCACAAAAAAAACAAAAGAAAATTCATGATTCACTAACCTGCAACCCATTAACAATGCTAGCACTGAACAAGCACAATAAAATTAAGAACACAAAATTCCGAAAGACGACAAATAATTAAGAACAAAATCGGTGTGTGCATGCTATTACTTTACAGGTAGATATATTTGTTTGACAATGTTTGATGTAAACAATCACATTCACCTGTCCAAAAGCCATCCGAAGACAAAGAACCCAAGCATCTGATTTCTTTGACGACTATTCTTTGCCAGATATTCTGTTACTGTATTAACTACTTCAGCTCTTCTGCTTCACTCCCGTAGTCTTGTCTCATTAGCCTCTTTTCCTGCATGTAGTAGTGTAAATCAACAACAATAAATCAAAAAGTCATTAAACACTTTCATTAATGTGTGAAATGATCATTACCATTAATCTATCCCAGTCAACATCGAACTTGAGCAAGGCTAATAAAATTGACACATTATTTGATCGCCAATGCTTTCTCAAACTTTATGCAAGATGCATAACTCTCTAGAAGAATGAGCAACGGACCTCCCTTAACTTAATAAATAGCTCTCTTATGCTTGCGTGACCAGGGTAATTAGACCAATAAGGATGTATTGTTTTCTCATCCAACAACAATCAAATACAAACCAAAACCACTTGAGAAAACAAGTTAAAACATACTTAGAAATCAACATATATTTCATACTCTTGAATAAGTTAAAAGTAAGAATAAAGGATGAATATTTATTGATTGCATGAAGGATAAAAATAGCTCTACTACACATCGTAAATCAAATTGCAACTAGACCAACAACAAAAAAGCACTTATTCTCAAACAGAAACAAGGCGAACATGATTACCTACGGTAACAAATGTAACATGAACAATGAATAGGTCATAAAGTCACATAACAGAATGACTAATATTCCAAATTACTGCCAATTTGCAAGGAGACGTTAGAATTAGATTCAATAGAGCTATCACACTATCTTTTTTCAATCACCCAAAAGAAAATCTAAACTCAAATAGACATACTTGAAAAAGTTAGGAATGCTAATCTTAAAAACTTCCACTACAGAGGCGGACCATTAAATCCTTTGCCTATTTGACGCTCAAACTTCATGCTTACCTACACATGCAATATCTTGTGAATGTTGGAGAGATAAGGCATACCGAACATAGAAATAGACAAAAGCTACCTCCATTGCCCCGAGGTTCTCTTGTGCTTGCTTTGAGAACAGCGAGACTTGACGATCCATATAAACTCGACGCAAACCTCCTTTTTCCAATCTTATGTTTAACCTTTCTGTACAATGGGGAACCCCCAACCTGA
This sequence comes from Bassia scoparia, assembly GCA_008642245.1. Taxonomy (NCBI): domain Eukaryota; kingdom Viridiplantae; phylum Streptophyta; class Magnoliopsida; order Caryophyllales; family Amaranthaceae; genus Bassia; species Bassia scoparia. The sequence goes on from SNQN01003123.1 coordinate 5,599, forward strand.
ACTGAGCAAAGACAAATTACGCGAAAGACATGTTGGGATGAAGAAGACAACCCAGCCATTAATTGCAACATAATAGAGAAATTGCCTAAGCCTAAATATCGAGGCATATTTTGTATATGTATTCATTTACTTGGTATTAATCCAAACCAAGTGGTTGTTACATTCAGTTAACACACAAGAAACATGTCTAACTGCTAGAACCACCCTATGGAAAGATAAAAATAGGCCAACCAGTCACAAAAAGTAATGTAGTAGATTTGTCTGCGTAACGTTTCAACTAGCGAAAACAATGCTCCAGTTAATTCCCAACCTACTAGAAAACACAACTATGAAGTAACCACAAACATATAAGTAATCAATCTTCTTTAAATATATTTTATAACCTTAAAACTACTCAAAATGCGCACTTCAATTTTGAAAAACACAATGGAATCTCAGATGTCATACTAAACAGCTTAAGACCCAGTTATTTAAGCTAATTCATCACTCTACTTTTGGTTACATACAAAACATTATTTTGACCCGATAAAGAAATTATTCAAAACCCCAACCAAGAAAAACAGATATGTAGCAGCAATATCACAAAACCCACTAACTTAAACATCCATTTTCGTATGGAAATCAAAACCAAAAAAATGAACTATTCTAGAAGATGAGATGGTAAAAGGAGATAAGGGAAGAAACCGTCCTAAATCGAGGATAGTAGTGAAAGCGGTAAAGATGAAAATTTAAGGAAAAGTAAACAACGAATTGAAGAAACCCCCTGCACTAGTACTACAAAGTTTCAATCTTAAGCAAAACGTAACCCCAAAGCCACAATCGACAAGCCACTAACCGACAAAAACACAAACCCTAATCACCTAAAGAAACCATAGTATGAGAAATTTAAGAGATAAATCGACAAAAAAAAAAGTTTGTAATTTCACGCAAATTGTACTTACGTTAAAAATTACGCAGAAATCCACTTAAATTCTTAACAATCGACATGACCAACAATCCCCAAAAACACAAACAAGATGTCCGCGCTTTTATACGTCCAAATGTACCGACCGTCCCTAAAACGGTCTGAAAAAATTATAAATTACCACCGTTTTGGGTTGACGTCATATTACCTATACGTTTGATCTATATTACACGACCGTTTTATCAAGTGCACGTAATTCTAGGCGTCCGTTTATAAATTTTACCGACCGTTTACGGTCGGTAAAAGGTCAAAAAATATAGTATTGCACCATTAATAGATAGCCGACCGCCTATAAAGTATTCCAACCGTTGCGGTCGTAATCCTTTTTTCCCCCAAAAAAAAAGAAGACCCACATTTAGGGTCGTCTCCTCTCAATCCTCGCAAACCCAAACTCCCTCACAAAACTCATACGTCTCTCCAACTCCCGTGGCAAACCCAAACTCCTCGAAACCTTCCCTCTCTCTCTGCGCGGCTGTCTCCTCGCCGGCGACTGCCCCTCGCTTCTTCGCCGGCGAACTGCCTCTTCTCCATCTCTCTTCTCCAAGTCCGGGAGCTCTCTCTCTCAACGCAACAACGGCAAGCAGCTGCGCACAAGGCAACAGCAGAGCACAACGCATGCAGTAACAGCACCGGACAGAATACACCACTCAGCGCGTCCTCATCCCGTCTCTCCGGTGGTCTAACTTGGCCTGATTCGTCGCCGCAAATCCCCAATTCGAGTAAGTCACAAACCCTAATTTTTTTCTCTTAATCAAATTCCAATTCATAACCCTCAAAAATTAATTTAAACACTCAATTACTAACACATTATCACACAACAAATCAAATTTACTGTTAATGTAACTCAAGACATCAAAAATTTATCATATTTTTTTAATTTAGTGAATTTTTGATGTTTTAGTTGAATTTTTTCAGTCTGCTGCTTACTAATAAGGATGGTGTTGTTAGTTTTTAATCTTTTTTTCTTTTTTTCCTTGAAATATTTTTTGTTTTTTTTGTTGTTGTTTAGCTGAATTGTTTTCTGTTTTTTTGTTGTGTTTCTTGAATTATTTTTTCTATTTTATTCATGATTATTTTGTTTGTTGGTTGTGTTTAATGTTTGTGGGTTTGTTGCTTTAAAATGATTGTTTGATTTTTTGTTTAATATTGATTATTCTTGTTTGTTGTTGTTGATTTGTTTGCTGTTTAGTAACTTATAGGATGAATTATATTGTTGACTATTTTATTTGTAGATATATAGATTAAGAATTAGTATAATTATTGTGAGCATAATGTTGAGAATTGAATTATGATTATTGATATTAGTGTTAGTAAAATCGATGATTGAGAGCATATAAAGATTATAGGAATTAGTAAATAATATTGTGAGAAAGTAGTATTAATATGTAATTGAATTTGGATAGATATTTTGGTGTATATAATTGTATTTGGTATTCGATTATACCTAAAGAAGATTCCAAAAAGCTCACTCATTATTATAATGTATCGAAGTGAGATGTTTTTTGAATCGAAACTATTTTCTTAGTTGCGTAGATTGGATAACAATGAAAAGGAAGGAGCGTAGTTCGATTGTACAAAGCTTAGCATGATGTGGTCAAACTTAAGGAACTTAGGTTATCAATGGGTCAATGGTTTGTGAATTCGCTCAAGAGACCCCGTTTGCAATGACGTGGATAGGATTATAGCGTGTCTATGGATTCTTGTAAGAACGCGTCGTAGCATGGAAACAGACATGGTCACAAGTTCATTTGTACACAGAAGGGTTTTACACCGAGATACTTTAATTGGCTATCGTCATGGCGGAAACTGTGTCGATGGTCTCCATCCTCGTCTACTCAATCCAATCCATATCGAGAGATGGTTGTTGATGCCTTGGATCATATCGTTGACATGAAGGGACAAACTCAATCGATGAAGACCCAAATGAAAAGTAAGAAGTTTTTTATGACCTCTAAAGGCAGCCGAAATGATCCCTATTTGGGAAGCAAGATGTCCGTAGTTAGAGAATGGCTGACGGAGATTATTAGCTTTGAAGTGTGAGACACACTACCAATAGATGCTCGACGGATTTGCTTCTTAGTAAATGAAGCGATCCCTAACATACGACAATCAAATGGTAGACTTTCTATGACACGAAGAAGCTTTCTTAAAGGGTTTGGAGCGTTCCCATTGAGAAGAACAACATGCCCCAGTGGTATGTATTCTTTATGGAAGGAGGACGCTCTCTAGACAAGTTGAGGGTATGTGGAAGTGATCGTTATATCAGAAGACTTCTAAAGGAAATCTTATTCCTACAAAGTCCTGATTATCTTTCCATCATCACCAAGGTTCAAGATTGTTCAACAAGAGACATTGCGATGCGGAAATGAATTCGCGAATGCATAAAATCCTCGAGTGCAAGGCACCTTAGCACATCCTAGTTTGACAACCGAGGGGCTTGGAAAACTTTGATAGATAGTTTCCCGATTTGCAATTTGAGCCTCGAAATGTTAGGCTTGGGTTGTCCTGATGGTTTTCTCCGTTTGCAAATTTCGCGGGCAAATTCCATGTTGCCCATCATTCTTACACCATACAACTGCCTTCACAACGGCAATGTGCATGACGAGCCTTTCATGTTCCTCTCCTTGATTTTCCCCGGGCCTAAAAATCCTAAAGGAACACCTGGATGTATACATGCAACCTCGCTAGTTAAAGAGCTGAACAACTGTCAGCGATTGGGTGTATGACTTCATGACATTTCAAGAAACAGAATTTCAAGCTCTCGGAGCCTCTCTTATGGACCATTACGATTTTACCACCGTATGGTAGTTTGTCTGGATGGCCAGCTGCTGGAATGAAAGCAGTCCAAAACTTATGACAAAGCAAAAGCATCATGGCTTGTCACCGGGTGGCAAAGTCGCTTGGTTCGATTGTCATCGACCAATTTCTTCTCATCTGATCCACCCTTTCGAAATAATGAAGTGGTATGGTTGTCTGGATGGGCACTGTTGGAATGAAGCATGTCTATACTCATGGACACAAAGCAAATGCATTCTGCTTTCACACAGGGGGCAAAGTCACTTGGTCGATTTGCATCGACAATTTTCTCTCTGATCACCCTTACGAAATAATAAGACAGCTTTCTGAAAATAGAGTTGAAAATGCACATGGGCTCCTCATAAAGTCGTCATGTGGTAAAGGACTTGCCAAAGACCAACCACTGATCGGCCCCGGGCTCTAAAAATATTGATGAAGGCGAAAAAGGGTTGGTTTAAACAGAGTATTCTTGTGGAATCGCCCATCATTGGGACAGGATCTTGCTTCTCCGTCACAACTATAGATGTCATTGCATATTGCAAAAGAACTCTGTTCGACCAATTCATCAACACCGTTATGGATGTGAAAAGTGAAACTAGTGACCCACCAAAATTCAAAGAAAAGACATGGCGACGTTGTGTAAGCGTCGACAATTGCAGAATAAGTTTGATGCTAATGGCATTGAGACATGCCCAAGCAACCTTACACACTTGACAAGGCTCAAAAGAAGTGTATGCAAATGGGCGACACTGAAGTTTCCGGATGGTTTTGCTTAAACCTAGGCAGGTGTGTTGATCTTAGGACCCTCTTAAGTTCACATGGAATGAAGAGTCATGATTGTCATGTATCATGAGAGTTATTAGCCTTGTTGCTCTTAAAGGAACTACTGTCCATTACATGTTTGAAAGGCACTAACCGAAATAAAGCCAATTTTTTCGCCGACTTGTTGGATCCACGATTAAAAGTGAGTTTACATTGACGCTTAGACAAGAACAGAGAGCGAGATCGTTGTCAAGTGGAAAAAATCTTTTCCCCAGCTTTTTAACTCAATGAACATGCCGATTCATCTGCATATGAAGCAAAAGTTGGGGTCCGTTCAATATAGAGGATTGTATCGCATTTCGAGAGGTAAATCGATGTTTTAATTAACCTTTTTATACCCTATCATTCATTTGGAAAATTATTCAGTTAACGATGACTTAATTCATATATTCCTTAATCACTTGAAGCTTAAAGTTGGAAATAAAGCACGTGTGAAGGTTCGATAATGCATTGCTTACCTCACTGAGGAGATTGCAAATTCTGTTCAAACTACTTTCAAGACGAGGTGACACTAAATCTAGGGACATGGAAGAAATGTGTATCTTGATGTGAAAGCCATCAATGATTGGGGTCCCCGAGATGTTTAGGGAAGACTGCGACGTACATCAACAAATGGCAGTTTACGTTGGTTGCAAGACAAAGAATATGATAGAGCACATTTTACGTGCTTGCAACAGTGGCATCCTTGGTGAATAAAAGTAACTTGTTGATTCTTGTAAAGTTTTACTGACTCACATTTAAACGGTTCTTCCAATAACTTATTTTCGTTGCTTATCGAAGGCAATTTGAGGAGCACATTCTTCGATCAAACCTCACATAGCCAAAGATGATATTTGGGTAGGTGTCATGCTGAGTTCCCTGGATGGTTTTAAGTCAAATGTGTGCAGAGAATGACGACTGATGATGTTATACGTGCTCTTGCTATGGCCCCTCGAGACAAGTAAAATTGGAACCAGTTCTTTGTCAACGGATACAACTTCCACATCATATTATGGAAGAACAAGGGAACCATGAACTATGCCTAAATGACCCATTTTGAGTTAATGCTTTAAAACCTGTAATGAACGAAAGTGATCAGTTAGGAGCGAAAAATGCCTAAAATGAGTATTTTAGTTTTGAGTGTCTAAACCACTATAACAACTCTTAGGAAGCTTAAGTGACTTATGTTAGACATGTTTATTGCTTAAAACACTTGTCATGGTGAAAGTGTGTAAATTAGGCGCGAAAATGGACTAAAATGACCAAAATGGCCTAAAATGAGCTATTTTGAGTTTTGAGTGTCTAAACCACTAAAGCAAATCTAGGAAGCTTAAGTGACTTATGTTAGACATGTTTATGCTTTTAAAACCTTGTAATGGTGAAAGTGTGTAAATTAGGAGCGAAAATGGCCGAAATATGGCTAAAATAGAGCTATTTTGATTTTGAGTGTCTAAACACTAAAACAAGTCTTAGGAAGCTTAAGTACAAAGTGTTAGACATGTTTATGTTAAAACCTTGTACGGGTTAAATGTGTAAATTAGGCGCAAAAATGGACTAAAATGACCAAAAATGCCTAAAATGAGTTTTGAGTTTTGAGTCTCTAAACCACTAAAACTAGTTTAGGAAGCTAAAGTGACTTATGTTAGACATGTTTATGCTTTAAAACATTTAATGAGTTGAAAGTGTATAAGTTAGGAGCGAAAATCGCCAAAAATGGCCTAAAATGAGGTATTTGAGTTGTTGAGTGTCTAAACCACTAAACCAGCTCTTAGGAAGCTTAAGTCATTATGTTAACATGTTTATGCTTTAAAACTTTGTAATGGTTGAAAGTGTGTAAATTAGGCGCGAAAATGGCAGAAAATCGGCTAAAATGAGCTATTTGTGTTTTGAGTGTCTAAACCATTAAAGCATATCTTCCGGAAGCTTAAGTGACTTATGTAGACATGTTTATGCTTGAAAACCTTGTAATGGGTTGAAAGTGTGTGTAAATTATGAGCGAAAATGGCCGAAAATGGCCTAAAATGAGCTATTTTGAGTTTGAGTGTCTAAACCACTAAAATAAGTCTTAGGAAGCTTAAGACTATGTTAGACATGTTGTATGCTTTAAAACCTTGTAACGGGGTTGAAAGTGTGTAAATTAGGCGCAAAAATGGACTAAAATGACCAAAAATGACCTAAAATGAGCTATTTTGAGTTTTTGCGTGTAAAACCACTAAAACAAGTCTTAGGAAGCTTAAGTGACTTATGTAGACATGTTTAGCTTTAAAACCTTTTAATGAGTGAAGGTGTATAAGTTAGGAGCGAAAAATGGCCAAAAATGGCCAAAAATGGCCTAAATGAGTATTGTTGAGTTTTGAGTGTCTAAACCACTAAAACAAGTCTTAGGAAGCTTAATGACTTATGTTAGACATGTTTATGCTTTAAACCTTTGTAATGTTGAAAGTGTCTAAATTAGTCGTGAAAATGCCGAAATGGCCTAAAATGAGCTATTTTGTGTTTTGAGTGTCTAAACCACTAAAACAAGTCTTAGGAAGCTTAGTGACTTATGTTAACATTTTTGCTTTAAACCTTGTAATGGTTGAAAGTGTGTAAATTAGGCGCGAAAATGGACTAAATAACCAAAAATGGCCTAAAATGAGCTATGTTTGTTCCTATTGTTTATCTTCTTATGTTTATGCTAATTTATTATTGTAGGAAACATATGAGAAAAATCTTGCTGAAATTCAGTCGAAGATCCACAAGTTAACCCTAACAAGGTTTTCTTCGAGACTGTCTGTGGAGGAAGAGGGAAAAGTGCCCGGTTTGGTACGCGTGCAGATCTTATACTACGAGAGGTCGAGTAGGGGTCAGGTACTTCTTCTACCACTTAGAGTCCTTATGTTATTTCTCAGCTTTCTCATCACTGAGCGTCCGAGCGAGGCAGGACAGAGTTAGAGCAGAGCGTCTGAAGGTTGAGCAGGAGCGGCTTGTCTTGAGCGAGGAGCGTTCGGAGACTTTACACCTCGAGATAGGTATATCTCGCAGTTGCAGCCATTGGACCCTATGGACCGCTACAACCAGATCTTCAGCCAGCAGTGCAGTAGCACTCCTTTCCCTCGTAGAGACGACGACCCTCATGACCCTCCGGCATCCTGCGCCACATAGGACTGTAGTGTTGTGTTAGGAGTTAGGATGTGTATGTAAGCATCTATAAAAACATTTTGCGTTTTGATGTGTTAGAACAAACGACTAAACACATTTTGTAGCCACATTTGCCTTTTGATGAAATGCTACGTACAGGTTAATGGATCATTGCACTTCGGAGTATTAAAACGTAGTGTTTCAATTACTTCGTAATTGCATCATTTTACAGGGAATTCAAGCATTAAATAATAAAAAAAAATTATGATTACCGACCGCCTGGACGGTCGGTAAAAGTCAAACACCAAAACTGTTTGACCATTACCGACCGTCCAGGCGGTCGGTAATGGTCAAACAGCTCTGGTGTTTGACTTTTACCGACCGTCCAGGCGGTCGGTAATCTGAATTTTCAAATTTTTTTATTTAATCGCTGACTTTGCAATGGCGGGAAACAGACTTTGCAATGGCGTGATTCTATGTTTACCGACCGCTTAGCGGTCGGTAATTACCGTCYAGTTTAGACGGACAGAGATTTCCGTCCGTTATTGACGGAYGTAATTCAACGTCTGCTAAACGTAACGGTCGGTAAAACGGTCGCTAATTATTTTCCGACCGTTGAGCGGTCGRTAACCTCTTAATTACCGACCATTACATTGCCGACCGTCTGTWACCGACCGTTGACGGTCGRTAAACCTTTTTCCGACCGTTACCGCGTTTTTACCGACCGTTTTTGGTTTGTTTYAGACGGTCGGTAATCGTTGATTTTCTTGTTGTGAAAATAGACAGCACATCTCTTGAAAATGTTGATTGAAAAATAAGAGAAAATTCCACACAATAATCGTTTGTGATTCCCAAAAATAATCGATTCTATTTCACAAATTGTACTCAACTAAAAATTCACAAAAAAATCGAGTCAAAATTCCCCAAAAATCGACCGAGAATCATTCTCTTCCCCAAAATCAACAATYAAACCACACCTTCAATTTAAAGCAACAAGCAAACAATAGACTAACCTCATGCCATAAACAGCCCCGCCGCTCATATATCCACCRTGCAACATCCCATCTCGACCAACCAAGGTGGGGTTCATGGTTCGCAATGCAAAATGATCAAAACAAACCTMACAACATAGGGCACGACTCCAGAACCCCCTAGATCGCAAGCTACACCAACGTACAACACCAAAAGGCAAATGCAAAACTGAGTAATCACTCTAAAATATAGAAGAATCAAGCTCTTAGAATAGCAAGATGGAGAGAGAAAATAACATGAAAACTAAGTTGCTTAGGTAGAAGATGTTAGGTGGAAAGAATGAACAAGCTGAATGAATGAAGCGTGATGTAGGTGATGCTTCACACACGTGTAAAACCACACAAAAGAAAGAATAATGGCACTATGTAAATAACAATTTATGTTAAGGTCAATTATGTAAATACCATTTGGCCAAAACCCCAAACTCCCACATTTATGGGTTATGGGATACGGAATATATGTGTGGCTGAGTCGATTTTAAACTCTAAAAGTTTTTAACCATAGCAACAAGTAAGCTTAACTTAGAGCATATGCAGCCAAGCATATGTATCTTAGCTAGGAATTGTGTTCTACTTAATAATCTAAATTTATTCTACCAACTAATCTTCTGTATATAAACTACAGATGACAAAATAGCTTCACGAATGGGATCGCAATGAATTACAGAGTAAGTGTGGCGCTCCCCTTCATCAAGTTTGGTTGTTCTAGGTTGTRTACGGGCCCCAACGAAAACAACCTGTAAAATTTTTTGTTAATGAGCACTGTTGACTATACTCCAAATTGTATACATAATGTCCAAAATAAGCTAGCATAATTTCTCTTAACCTTTTGAACATATCATAAACATCTTGGGACACAAAGTAACCGATGATAAACCTTAGCCATTCAAATTAGTTAATTGTAAGCATGTCTCAATATATAGAATTGAACTGCTGGGCATGATGGTCATTGGTCAGGCTTTATTCAGCATACTAAGCTTGGGGCAAATGGTCAGGAAGGCACTGAGGTCTAATTATTAGATTTGAACCCGGAAATAAAACTACCACATTGAATAAACAGTCACGATTTATAAACATTAAAATTCAAACTACAAGCCAGACAACAAGCAAGCATTTAATGCAATATAACATTACTTTATATGAGGGYTGGGTCTACAAATGTCATTGAACAACACACAAACACAAGGTAGATACTAAAAGATTACTATTCCATTTAAACTTCACCGCACTAATATAGTAGAAGGAACTTGCCTCAAAGAAAGTATCGTCGTATCTTGAAAAGTCGAGTTCTGAAGATTCAATGCTCTTTGCGATAAGTTCCTATCCAAGATAAACAACAATTCATTAGATAAGAGCTTACAGCTGAAAACATGTAAAATCTAATTAGAAAGATAACTAAGTATAACATTGATCGGGAAAAGGGGGATAAATACCATATAACCAGCATTATCCAAATATATATCTGGACCACTGCATCTGAGAATGCTACAAGGTCCAGAGGAGCTGCGATAATCCTTTTRCGGGTCTTGATCTGCGTACTATTGTGCTCAAAAGAAATTATCTAAATCAAAATAAATTTCACACATAATACATTAAGGGATCTTAAAATTTTACATGATGAGCATTTCTTGGAATATTAAACCAATATTAATATCCTTTTAACATATTTTTAAGCTGAAAATAATCAGTCAAAGTGAACCAATTGATATACGAGTGACAAACTAATCAGTGAATACCTAACCCATTCTAAAATTTTAAAGGCAGAATATCCCCAAATCAATTGCAAGAATTTCGAGGAAAATTAAGGGTTCATGATAGTGACCATAATTATAAAATCAATCACATCTCAAACACAACTCAGCTGTCAACAACAAACAAATTAAAATTAAAAGAGTATAAAAAGAATGAAACTCACCCTAGATGGGTCTCTCCTTCGAGCTGCAATAAGAGCAAAAAATAAAAAATCAATCCAAGATTAGAAAGATTAATCAATAAAAAAGAAGGAACAAAGAAAAGAAGAAAATGAGCTTCAAAAAAACCCAAAATCATCTGAATACTACCAGTAAATGAAGAAAGAATAAAATTTATTATCTTAGTTGAAGAGATAAGCCGGCCATTAGAAATCAACAAAAGTTGTCCTACCTATGAGGAACTTGACAATACAGTAGCTCAATTCATCAAAAAATTACCAAAACAACCCATACTTAAACAATTACCAAAAGAAAAAATCATTAAATTAAAAACATAATAGCAAGTGAATAGAGAAATTACCAAGAAATCACCATAAGTTGTGAACGAAGACTGTCAAAGAGAGATATGTAAAGTCTTCCTTTAACTCGCTTTCTGTTACCCAGACGCTTATACTACTTCACATTGTTCCCAACCTGCCAAAAACAACAAAAAGGACCAACAACTTATCAGTCTCTCCCTCACTTCTGTTTAATTTTGAACACAATTCTATTTAATCCGGATACAAGAATCTTGATGACTGAAAAATTTAGAATTTTCTTCTTTAGCTTGATTTTTTATTGTCGCAGTTTTACTCACATTAGCAATTAATTATAAATTGTTAACAATCACGAGACAAGCCAAAACACACAAAAAAAAAATTCAAAATCAGCATTCAGCAAATCACATCAATCAATACCAAACAACTACAGAAAAACCCTAAAACTCATGTAAGAATGATGATAATGATGAATTGATGATGCATTAATCCATGCTCACTACTCAAACAACAGAAAACAAAAAAATTCAATTAAACAAAACAACCCCACATCAAAGATTGAACTTCAAACTACAATCGAAGTATCAAACTCGAAGTTGATACGGAGAGTTAGTTAGTAGTTATATTGGAAGTTAGTTATGTTAGTTAGCTTGCTGTTATAGGCTGTTAGTTGCTCATGCATTAGTTGTATGCTTAGCTGATGTATTAAGTGCATATGATAGCCTCTATAAATACTTAGCTGGTCATATGATCATCATCATGAATATAATACATCTTAATCTCTCTCTTTTCTATTCTTCTTTCTCTTCTTCTCTCCTGCTAATGGTTCTTATTTCTTCTTGGTTTAGCTCATAACCAGGCTATTATCAAACAACCTACTACTCCATATCATTTGGTACAAGAAGTCGATTCTTACATCACTTCGCAACACAATTAAACTTCGAACATCATCATCTTTCGAATTCCTGTATATACTCTTGCTTTATTGCATTTGCGCCATTTACTCGAAGTCAAGCAGCCATGGAAGAAATGTCAAATCTTTGGAGAGCAAAATTGATGCACAATCAAAGAGACATGCACGATCTCATGAAGATAGTTCAAGAATTGAAGATTCAGCTTCATCTCCAAATGGTGGTTCAATGGAGGTCCCTCTTGCTAAAGGTATGATGTCAAAAATGGAATTTCCAAGGTTATATGGTGATAATCCATAAGAATTTGGATTAAAAAGTGTGCTTGATATTTAGAACTATGCAAAATTCCAAATGATCAGAAAGTAAGTTTAGCCTCTCTTCATATGCATGATAGAGCTGAATCTTGGGTCAGTAGTTATTTGGCTATACGAAATCATGTKGATTGGGATTATTTTGTTATAGATTTAATTGCTACATTCAAGGATGCTTCTTGTTCAGATATGGAAGAACAATTTAATAAGTTGCATCAAATTGGTGATTTGGAAGATTATGTTGATAATTTTGAGAATTTGAGGTMTCTAATGCTGCAACATGGGTATRTTCTCCCTAATTTGTATGTGTTAGATAGTTTCTTGGGAGGTCTTAAACCAGCAWTTAAGCACTTTGTCAAGGCTTTTAAACCTTCTTCCATTTCAGAAGCTATTCATTACGCCARGATGCAAGAGGAACAGTTGATATCCCAGCAACTTGTTYCAACTTTTAGGCCATCTAGGCCACCTTATTCTACAAAACCTATTCAATCAGTACCTCTTTCAAATTCTAAGCCACCCCTTTTGCCCACTCCRCCCAAAAAATGGCAAATTCAACCAAATGCTTTTCCCACAGCTTCYAGTTCCTCAAGTATCATCATCAGACCATCTCATTCTAAAACTCCTACTACTTATGTTCCTTCTGCTGTCAGAGCTACTAAGATAGCTCAAGGAATGTTTTATTTATGTGATAAACCCTATGAAAAAGGGCATAGTTGCAGGTTTAAAGAACCAAAGCTTATACTGTTGAAATATTGCCTTCAGATGACCTTGACAGTGTTTCAGATTCCCAAGAATCCACCCAATCACATCAAGAATTGGATGCTTTGGATCCCCATATTTCAGTGAATGCTTTGTCTCTGGTGGGAATTCATTTAGCACCATGAGGGTAGTGAGTATGGTTGGTAGGACTCCCTTGTAGACTCTCATTGACTCTAGGAGTACTCATAATTTCCTGGATATTCATATGGMAAAACGGTTGGGTTGTCATATTCATTACATAGATAAGCAAATGGTTTCGGTTGCTGATGGTAATAAACTCTTTTGTGATTCTATGTGTAAAGGGATTTTATGGTCTATTCATGGCTATCAATTTTCTTTAGATATGTTCTTGATCTCTTTGGGAAGCTGTGACATGGTATTAGGGGTCCAATGGTTATGTACCTTGGGTCCAATAAATTGGGATTTCAAGCAGCTTACTATGCACTTTTCGTATTTTTCTACTCCTATCTGCCTGAAGGGGATTTCTCYAGGCCARTTGTAGTTGGTTCAAGGGGATCCTTCTAGCAAGTTGTTCTCCTTAGCATCCTAGCTATGTGATAGGTGTGTCGCGCACCTAACAAAAATGTCCTAACTTTTCCTCCTAACTACGTAGTCGGGCAAGCAAGGGTCGAATCCCAAGAGACTAATTGGTTCAAAGTGGTCAATTTTGATTCTAATTTATGCTAAAAAGTCAAGTACAATTAAGAGTTGAAGTAATTTAACTAGCTAAAATAATCAACACAAAAGGAATAGTGCAATTAAATCTAACGATTAAAACACCTGAGAAGTTAAGCATCACACTTGCCAAATTGACACAAAACAATTCAACCCAATTAATCGATATGTTCAAAGAAAGAAGTAACATATAAAATACCCACAACCCTTCGAGTATCATGGTCTCTAATTTGCAATCAACCTACTCCCGTGGAATCTCTTAACATAATTAAGACTTGATCGCAAAACCCTAATTCCAACATTCATTACCACTCCGGGAGAACTTCCATTTCTTAATTGAAAATAATCAAAAATTCGTTATACCCCAATTCCATTGTGAATAAAACAGAATTCATACAAACCAATTTCCTAATGTATTGTCATAAGAACAATCATTAAGCATGAACAATCCACATAAACTGTGGGATTTACATTGCTCAAAAATCAATCATGGCAGGTTTAGCCTAACCTAGATTAAGAAACACCACACACATATTGTGAATAAACAAAAACTAATATTCAAAGAAGCATGATTAACTACAATTAAAAAGAGAATAGAGATAAAAAAATATACTTGAATGATGAAATTGTCAAATCAATGTGAAAGTACAAAATTGGAGTTGTGTGCTCAAAAAACGGAGAAGAGAAACTCTTCTATCCACCAAACATATAGAAGGATTCCAAGAATAGAATGAAACCTATGTAAAAACTATTAGATCTGAGGAAATAATAGTTTCCTACATCAAAGAAGGGGCACAACCAAGTGGGCAAGTGATCCTAGCCCGCAACTAGTTGGGAGTGGGCTGCCAGATACCAAAACTCATCAAAAATTCAAGTGGCCGCAAACGAGGTCGCACTAGGTGATTTCCACAACAGGGTGGGGGGAGCTCATGAGCATTCTTTTGAGCTTTCGGCAATAAGCGCTGAATCGCCCTCTTTGGATCAACATCGATTACCTACATGCACTCTCAAAATCCAAGCAAAGCACCTAAACTACAAAAACAAAGCAACAAAACCGAGAAGCAGCAAAGAAAATATAAAGTATTATAAGCTCAAAAAGGTGACACATGGGAAAGAAAGATGAAAACACAAATTTAGCATAGAAATATGATGAAAAGTTGTTACAATTCCCCCACACTAACCTTTCCGTCTGAGAAAGCCCAAAACAAAAAACTAATCTAGAAACAAATAAAACCTATACTCCACTGCTAGGAATCACGTCAATTTAAGCGCAATGACAACCATTAAACCCTAACGCTTAGGAGGACGGGTGCCTCTCGTGAGGTCCAAAGAGATAACCCACATAGACTCTAAATCTATCAAGCAAAGGTTTCAAATCCAAATTTTCAATCCAAGGATTCAAAAATAGAGAATTACAGGGACGCTAGTGTCACTCAACTCATAGCCAAGGAAATGCAAGCTAGCTCACCCGCCAAAGAGTGATTCACAAATGAGCATTGAGGGCCATCATCGTGACTAAACAACCCACTCCTTACAATACATCCCTCCAACCTCAAAGGCACAAAGACATTGGCGCTCATAGCTCAAAATAGGAGAGCTCAACAAATCAGAGTGAGTGTAATAAGCAATTCAGCCACATGTCTCAAGAAACATACTCCACCTCCTCAATATACGACTCAACCATCAGAGTTAGAGACTTTTGGGTTGTAACGTTGCTAAGGTAAGGAGGAAAGAAATGGTTGTGTTGCTCTTCCTAGCCAAGTGAAGCTTTAAACAATCAAGACCAATAAAACCAACAAGGGAAAGGTTCCCAAACTCAAACCTACTTACAAATAAGGAGTCAGAACCAATTATATACAAACCCCCCTTGCTTACTACCATTGAACACGACGTTTTGGGAATTTTTTTTGTTTTTTTTCCTTTTTTTGAAATTTTGATTTTTTTTTAAACTTATATATACAAGGGTTTACTCCAAACCAATCACACAAAACTAACCACTTATCACATTGAAACATAACACTTTACAAGCATATGCATTCACATTGACACAAGGGAATCAAACAAGAATTAGCTAAGCTCATAGAGTAGGCTAACATGAAGTGGAACCTCAACGGTTGCAAAATGTTAAAGAAAAACCCAAACACACTTATTTTATTGAAAAGAGAAAAATAAAAAAAAAAAAGGTGAAGCGAAAATAATAAATTTTGTGTTCCCAAACTTCCGCCCAAATGAAGCCTTCAATCACCCCTAAATCGGTTCGTCAAAATCGAAAACCATGAGTAGCAAAGCATTAACAACGACATATGAGATCCTCCAACTAAGTTATGATGTGAAGTGCTGGGGCCTGGAACAACTCTCACTCACAATGGCAAAGATCAAATGCAAAAGTCAAGACCTCATCATAGGTGGGCTACACCACGACTTGGCCTAAAAGGCTCACCAAGCCTTTGGGTACCATGAAGTTGTAGAGAGAAAAGTCCGATTGCACGATACAAGCAAACCCCTTAATTAATCAGGGCAAGCAACACAAAACTTAAACCCAATCTCAGTGATCCAAAGTCGAGATAAAACCATTCACCGCAACCCTTGCTTTGAAAAGAATTAGGAATATTTGTGTTTTTTTTCAATTATTTGTTTGTTGTTTTTTTTTTTTAGAAATTGAAAGTAGTATGAATAAATTGTATAACCCCCCACACTTGAAAATGCAATGTCCACAATGCAATATCAAAAGCATAAAGTACAAATCAAGGGAAAGAGATACCACAAACCCTCTCTAGAGGAGGGGAAAGAGAAGGGGGAGAACCTTGAAACGCAACCCCAACACCAAAAGCAGTGAGACCAGCCAGACAGAACCAATCCTCGATGCCGTAAGGCAGCTTCAACTCACGACAAAGCTCAAGGTCGCACAGGTTGGGCATGGCACGGGAATGTGTGAGTAACCTCAGAGGAGAAGGGAAGGGTGGTTGAGGGGCAATGGTTTAAACTGGCGAGTGCACTTACGAAATCATTCCCGACACGTAAAGCATCGCCTCAAGAAGGGCAAATCTCCTCCTCATCAAATTCCCCAATTTCCAAAGAGGCACTTTCTTGTGATCCAGCCATAGAGGTACAATGCAAAATTATCAATAGAATCGACCCCAACGAACCATCATGCAAAAGAGATCCTTGATGACCCAAATATAAGCAATTGGGGTGATAAACCACCTAAAAAATAGGACTAGTTGTTCCGCATTAAAATAGACACTTTGACGAATAAGAAAAGCCCAATGTCGATGGGTTGGCCAACAAAGCATAATGTCAGCATGTGTAGCTCATCTTCGAACCTTACTGTTCGCTCACTGGTGCCAAAGAGTTTAGCGACACCTTATAGCAAGGCATGCAGGATGACGAAATGAGAGAATTGGGACTTCCAATTTGATCGAAAAGCCACTCCCGATCCCCTGCACTAAAAACTTGTGAACACCAAAACCGAGCAGAAGTAGTCTGGGACCGCCCAAGCAGCACTAAGGACTCATCAAGGGTGAGACATAAAGTCATGTATGCTCCACATATAAAGCGAAAATTGTCACATTATCGGCACTCTGCTTCACATTGGCTTTTTAAGAGCTCAAAAACTCAAATGTGACTCTTTTTCGAAGTCGACACGGTAGCGAAAGACAAACAACTAACATTGAAAGAGCCAACGAAGATCATCTTTTATATGCAAAGCCTTTAGATCAATCATATCACAAAAACGAGTAGCACAGACCCTCTCCTAACTCCTAAACAACTTTTCATAATTGCTTGAAATTGCATCACCATTGAAATCAATATCATATAGTCGATCAACCACTTCTTTGTTGGCCTTAGGAGTCAAAGCCAATCTTTCTGCCAAAAGAGCAAGGATTCGCTTTGAAGTGAGGACTTCTTAACAAAGTGGACTGCCTTAGAAGTGGAACTTGAAACCCGTTATATGCGTCGAACACTACTTGGAGTGCGGCCATGGAGTAGAAAAATAATAACTCAATCACCCAACTCAAGTTAGAAAATCAACAAGTCACACCCAAAATCCCAACACCACAGTTCACACGCACAAAGTTGAGGCCACAAAAATGTCAACACTCAATCAATTCATAACAAAGGAGGTGCCCAAAATTCGTCAAAATTTGCCAAATAGCCTCAGAAGATCCAATTACTCATCAACATACACAAAACCCCCAAATCAATTGACAAAGTTAGGGTTTTTTTTTGTTTTTTTAATTACAGAAGCATGTGGCGAGGGCTGCGTGGTGGCTCTCGGCGGTGCAGAGGACGGCGGAGCGAGGGGTGGCAGCGCAGTGCTGAACAAGGAAGAGGGCGAAACTATTTTTTTATTTTTCTGGTTGCTGCTATGCGATCTGTTGGGAGGGGTTGCGATCAGGGCCTGCCGGGGTGGGTGAGGGTGGGTCGCCGGAGCAGAGGAGAGAGAGAGAGGGTGGCTGTGTTACTAGTCTTTGGTTTTGCGTGTAAACGGTCTTGTAACGATCATTTCTCCTTATCTCTTTTTCTTTTTCTTTTGGTTGATATTGAATTAAATTGTAACCACAGGTTGTGGAGTTTGCTTTCGGCACACCTTCGTGTAAACGTGATTGAGTGCAATGCGCAACGCTCTTACGAACTAGGCTGTTTTTATGTACATTGTGCCCATGAACTCCAAGAAAATCTGTACAAAAAATATTGACAGAAGTAACAAAGCAAAATATCAAAAAAACTATAATGAAAATTAACCAAAAACTATACTAACTAATAAAACTACTATCAAACTACTAATGAATATTTGGACTTTTTTTTCTTTTTTTTTTGGTCTGATGTTTAATTTTTTTTAAAAGAACTAAAAGCGTAAAATATAATAAAGAAAAAAAAAAGTAAGAAGAGGACTTGGGTTGCCTCCCAAAACACTAGTTTAAGGTCATCTAGCTTTGACCACTTTTCCAACATGTACCGAAGGGTGAGAAAGTTGTAATGTCCACTCTCTCATGATCAATATAAGGAACGCCGCTCTGTAAGTACTTCACTCTTACCATTAACCTTGAAAGAATCACCTTGACGGTCCAAAGTCCACCGAACCATAAGGAAAAACCTGTTTGACTCAAATGGTCTAAAATATCTAGACCGAAAGCTTACCCGGAATACTTCAATTAGAGTTATAAAAGAAGAACAAATCCCCTACCTTAAACTCCTTTCAAAATTCCCTTTGTCCATGTCATCTCTTTGTTTTCCCCTCCTTGTACAACCTGAACTTCGTAGCATCTAAACCGAATCTATCAACTATTTAGTGTACATTTTGCTACCCGCTGCTAGCAAATCAAAGTTTAGGTTTTGATGCCCAATTCCACGATGTCCTTGAATAAACGGGAAGATGACATACAACACTTTCCATAGACAAGCCTATAAACAAGTTGTCCTGCCCATGGGCGTTTTAAAAGCAGTTCTATTGCCAAAGAGCAACAGTTTTGTAGCCATCTTAATTCATTCGCAACCGTCTGCTCTAAAATTTTGATCTCTCGTTAAATACTCAACTTGCCCACTAGTTTCTGGGGATATGAAAGTCCAACTCGAATGATTTCTCCGCATACTTTTCAACATTCTGAACTTCTTTTTTCAATAAAATGTTCCCATCACTAACAATACTCGTGACACTCTAAATCAGGAAAAACAAATCTTCTAAAAAAGAAATTTGAACCACACGAGCATCATTAGAAGGAGTAGCCAATCGTTTCAACCCACTTCGAGACATGTCACACAACTAGATTATATTATATTCCCATGAGAGGAAGGGAAAGTCCCATAAACATTCCACAACACAACAATTCACCTCAAGAAGTATTCATAGGCTTTCACCTCCGGAGAGTTCAGTCTTACAAGAACGTCACAACGGGGGGAGACTGAACAAAAGCATGAACATCCTTGAACAAAGTGGTCCAACAGAAACCACATGAAAAGAATTTCGCCAGCAGTCTTATTGGTTTGATGGTACCTCCATAACAAGTGAAATCATTGACAATGAAAAAAATAAAACCACACCTTCACTTCTGGAATGTCCCTCGAAAATTCCATCCGCACATTATTCCTGTAGAGAACAAGGACACCAAAAGTATCTCTCACCTCCTAAAAATTTTCCTTTTGTTGTGATATAGCATGAGGGAGTATAACCACTACCTAAAAGTTTGGCTATAATCAGCTCTTACTTATCCATTCAAAGGTAACTGCCATTCTCATATCATATTGGCCAGCAGTGGCAAGAAAGGTCGCAAGATGAAGGAGACTTGTTGGCATCCTCTTCATCTCCCATACTACAAAGTCACATGGAAAAAAACTCCCAAACACGAAGAAGGAAACGTTCTTCAAGAATACCAAGTGGAAAACTTCACAGCCTATTGCCATCGAAAAGATCGAGTGGGTTTAACTCACCCATAGAAGCTTCTCGCAAAGGACAAGGGCATTAGAAAGACTAAACTTGCCCCAAGATCACAAGAGCCTTTTTGATAGCCCAATATCACCAAAGCTGACTGAATGAATAATGCAGGATCTCTAAGCTTTTGGAAGCTTATTGCAAAGAACGCATAACAAACATCAGACCTTTGTGAGTGAAACAGTCTTCCTATGCTATCTTCGCTGTTTGAGAGCAGTCTTCAGAACTGCATAAGAATGGCATTTTCAGAGATAGCATCCAGAATGGTATGTTAAGGTGCACTCTTCAAGATACAAGGGAACTCCCCATATTCTTCTACTTTGCTGTGCCAACCTTGTGGGAAGGAACTGGGGCTTATAATCGGCTCAATGGGGAAGTAGGAGTAAGGTCCTTCACTTCTCTCCTTTTTCTTACCTCATTCTCAAACCATCATTTTCTCAATTTATCAAACTGCTTCATTCACTTGCTTGTTTGGTGGCTCCTTGATGGGAGGATCTTGTAACTCTTTTCCACTTCTCAAAGTCACTGCATTGATTTGACCTTTGGGTGGTTGCTCAGTATTGCCTGGAAATTGGCCCATGGGCCTTGAAGATTGACCTACTTGTTGAGCAAGTTGACTCACTTGACTTTCCAAGAGTTTTTGTT
The DNA here is from genome assembly GCA_008642245.1 of Bassia scoparia. Taxonomy (NCBI): domain Eukaryota; kingdom Viridiplantae; phylum Streptophyta; class Magnoliopsida; order Caryophyllales; family Amaranthaceae; genus Bassia; species Bassia scoparia. Next base: position 26,269 of record SNQN01003123.1, read on the forward strand.
GAGCCGCCATTTCTTGAAACTGGTTGTCAATTTTCTCATCACGCTTTGTTTGTTGACTAAGGAAGTTCTCCATCATAAGCTCCATGTTGCTCTTTTGTTGGATTGGAGGAGGTTGTGGATTGACATTTTGGGATGGTTGATTGAATGGTGCCCTAGCTTGGAAACCTGGCGGGTGCATTAAAATTGTTGCGAGGTGTTGGTGGATTCAGTTGTGCTTAAGTGTTCTTGTATGAGAATGCAGGATTATGCTTCCACCCCTCATTATATGTGTTAGAATAAGGATCAAACGGACGCCTTGAATTGGAATTATAGAGAGCATTAGCTTGCTCAATAGACATCCCATCATTGTTGACTTGACATTGATTAGCAGCATGACCTTGTACTCCACACATTTGACATGTGACCGCCATAGAGGTTCCAACTTGGAACTGGTCAAACTTATGAGAGAGTGCCTACACAGTACTAGCTAGTGAGGTTAATGCATCAACATCATATTTACCTCCTTTCTTTGAACTATTTCGGCCACTTGGATGATAGTTATCATTGGCCGCCATCTTTTCAAGCAACTCCTTTGCTTCCGTTGGATTCTTAGTCATAAGGGAACCACCTGAAGCAGCATCAATATAGATACGGAACTCATGTGTCAAACCATTATAGAAAGTTTGGATCAACATCCATTCGGGGATCCCATGATGAGGGCACTGCCTTTGTAAGCGTAGAAACCTTCTCCATGCTTCATACAATGACTCGTCATCAGATTGTTGAAAGGTTGCTAGCTCATTCCTCAACTTCGCAGTCTTTTCTTGCCCCAAGAACTTCACCAAGAAAGCCTTAGCAAGTTTGTCCCAAGTATCAAAAGTTCCAACACCTTCATCTCTCAACCACTCCCTTGCTCTATCTCGAAGAGAGAATGGAAAAAGTCGTAGTCGAATGGCATCTTCACTCACATTATTGATTTTCACAGTATCACATTTCTCCAAGAAGCTTGCAATATGACTTACAGGGCATTCATTGGCTAGCCCTGCAAATGAATCATTGGAGATGAATTGGATGAATTGAGGCTTGAGCTCAAAATTTGCAGCATTGATAGTTGGTCAAACAATGCTAGATAGTGCACCAGTTGTAGTGTCTGGTACACCATACTCCCAAAGTGATTTAGTACGTTCCTCGGCCATTGTTTCTTGTGTAACTTGATTTCTTCTCCTTCTTCTTCTACCTCCTTGCCTACGTGCAGTAGCCTCGATTTCAAGGTCTATAGGAATCAAATTCTGTTGACCTGTTCTTCGAGTTTGCATGCAACAAGAAAAAAAAACAAGAAACAAAAGATCAAGTAACAAAGGAATATAGCCGAAGCAACAAACTAAAAAAAGGCTTAGCAAAATTAAATCAAAACTAACTAATTTAAACACCGTTAATCCCCGGCAATGGCGCCAAAATTTGATAGGCGTGTCGAGCACCTAACAAAAATATCCTAACTTTTCCTCCTAACTACGTAGTCGGGCAAGCAAGGGTCGAATCCCAAGAGACTAATTTATGTTAATTGGTTCAAAGTGGTCAATTTTGATTCTAATTTATGCTAAGCAAGTAACAATTTAGAGTTGAGATTTATTAACTATGCTAAAACTAATCAACACAAAAGGAAATAGTGCAATTAAAATTCAACGATTAAAAACACCTAGAGTTAAGCATCACCACTAGCATAATTGACACAAAGCAATTCATACCCCAATTTAATCGATTAATTGTTCAAGAGAAAAGGTAACCATATAAAATACCACAAACCTCTCCCGAGTATCTATGGCTTCTCTAATTTGCAATCAAGCCTACTCCCGTGGAATCATACAAATTAGAGACATTGATCGCAAAACCCTAATTTTCCAACAATTCATTCTACCCACTCCCGTGGAGAACTTCATGTTCTTAATTGAAATAATCAAATTCGTTATTACCCAATTCCCATTGTGATAAAAACAATGAATTCATAACAATACAAATTATCCCTAATGTAGTATTGTCATAAGAACAATCAATTAAGCATGAACAATCAACAATTAAATTAGGGATTTTACTAATTTGCTCAAAAATCAATCATGGCTAGGGTTTAGCCTAACCCTAGATTAAGAAAACTACTCACACATCATTGTTGAATAAACAAAACTAATATTCAAAGAAAGCATGATTAACTACAATAAAAAGAGAATAGAGATAAGAAAATAATACTTGAATTGATGAAATTGCCAAATCAATGTTGAAAGTACCAAAATTTGGAGTTGTGTGCTCAAAAAAGGAGAGAGAAAGCTTCTTCTATCCACCAAACTATTATTGAAAGTATGTCCAAGAATAGAATGAAAACTCTATGTAAAAACCTATTTAGATGCTAGGAATATGAATAGTTTTCTACATCAAAGAAGGGGCCGCAACCAGGGTGTGGCAAGTGATTCTAGGCCGCAACTAGGTTGCGGAGTGGGCTGCCATGTACTCCAAAACTCATCAAAAATCAAGTGGCCGCAACCAGGTTGCGGCAAACTAGGTGATTTCCACAACCAGGTTGCGGGGGAGCTTCATGAGCAATTCTTTTGAGCTTTTTCGGCAATATAAGCGTCTTGAATCGCCCGTTCTTTGATCAACATCCGATTAACTATACATGCATCTCCAATAATCCTAGCAAAAGTACCTAAAACCTACAAAAACAAAGCAAAACAAACCCGAGAAGAGCAATAGCAAAATATAAAGTATAATAGCTCTAAAAAGGTTGAAACTATGGGAAAAGAAAGATGGAAACACACAAATTTAGCGTAGAAATATGAGTATAAAATGGTGTTATCACTATGTCTCTTGCATTTTGTTCCTAAGGCTCTCAACTGTTCTCAGGCAGAGATGGTTGGTGATTCTGCACTCTTGCACCATTTGAAAAGCTCTTATCTTGAGGTTTTTGCTGAGCCTACTGTCTTACCTCCTTCTAGAGGGGTTTTGATCATCGGATTCCACTGCAAGAAGGGTATGCTCCAATCAATATCAGACCTTATAAGTACCCTGTCAAGCACAGAGATGTCATAGAAAAATTGATCCAAGAAATGTTGGATCAAGGTCTTATCCAGCATAGTTCCAATCCCTTTGCTTCACCAGTAGTCCTTATTGGCAAAAAGGATGGAAGTTGGAGATTATGCATTGACTACAGGGCTTTGAATAGGAAGACAATCAAGAACAAGTTTCCTATATCTGTTATTAATGAGTTGATTGATGAATTGTCTGGAGCTAGGGTTTTCACTATGCTAGATTCTGAGGTTTGGTTATCATCAGTTGAGGGTGCATGAGTTAGATGTTCCCAAAACTGCTTTCTAAACTCATACATGGCATTTTGAGTTTTTGGTCATGCCATTTGGCTTGACAAATGCTCCTGCCTCTTTTCAAAATTGGATGAATCAAGTGTTTCAGCTTCTTTTGAGGAAGTGTGTTTTGATATTCTTTGATGATATCTTAGTATTTAGTAAGAACATGGAGGATCATTATCAACATTTGTATGCAGTATTTTCAATTCTCAAGGAGCATCATCTACACATCAAGGAGAGCAAGTGTATTTTTGCTATAGATAAGGTTTAATATTTGGGTCACTACATCTTAGGTGAAGGGGTCCAAACTGATCCTAAGAAGATATAAGCAGTCCAAGCATGGCCAGTGCCTAGGGATGTTAAGAAATTAAGGAGTTTTTTGGGTCTAGCTCGTTATTACAGGAAATTTGTCAAAGGCTATTCTATAATTTCCAGGCCATTGACTAATTTGCTAAAAAGGGGAGATTGAGATTTTGAGGCTCTGTTGGCATTTCAAGCACTAAAGCAAGCTCTCACTGATGCACCAGTGTTGGTTGTTCCAGACTTTTCAAAGACCTTTGTGGTGGAAGCAAATGCATCCAATTATGGCATAGGTGCTATTTTAATGCAAGAGGGCCATCCATTGGCTTATATCAGCAAGGCCTTGGGACCTAAATGGCAGGGTTTATCAGTCTATGAAAAGGAACTCTTGGCAATTGTGCATACTGTCAGGAAATGAGAGCAGTATCTAATTGGTAATCCTTTTGTCATTTAGACTGATTAGCAGAGTCTTAAGTGGTTACTCCAGCAGAAGATTAACACTCCTTTTTAGCAGACCTGGTTGTCCAAATTGATGGGATTCAGCTATGAGATTGAATACAAGAGTGGTAAGGAGAATGTTGTTGCAGATGCATTGTCTAGACTTCCAGGTGCTCCTATGTTATTATCAGCTATTACTATGTCTTCTTCTAATCTGGATTCTGAAATTAAGAGAAGTTATATTTTGAGTCCTAAACTGCAGACTATTTTGTCTTAGTTGACAGCTGGTCAGCTTATGCTTGGTTACAGTTTGGTTAATGGTCTTTTGCAAACTAGGGGTAAAATTGTAGTTGGCTCTAGCACTGACTTAAAGCATAAAATTTTCACCTGGTTACATGCTTCACCTAAAGGTGGTCATGCTGGTAGGGATGGTACTATCAGAAGGGTTAAGGAGTTGTTCTATTGAAATGGATTATCTAAGGATATTAGGTAGCTAGTCAGAGCTTGTTCCATTTGTCAAGCAGCCAAGTATGATATTAGTGCAAAGTCAGGGTTGTTGCAACCATTGCTAGTGCCTCAGGAGGTTTGGGTTGACATTTCAATGGATTTTATAACAGGATTGCCTAAGTCATTGGGAAAGGAGGTTATATATGTGGCGGTTGACAGGTTTAGTAAGGCAGCTCATTTCATGGCTCTTTCTCATCCTTTTACAACTATTYAAGTAGCACAGTGCTATTTAGAYAATGTCTTCAAATTGCATGGGTGGCCTAGATCTATTGTTAGTGATAGGGATTYTGTATTTTTGAGCAAATTCTGGAAGGGATTGTTTAGCCTTCATGGTCCTGATTTGCTGCTCATTTCATCTTATCATCCTGAATCTGATGGACAAACTAAGGTGGTTAACAGATGTTTGGAAACCTATCTTAGGTGTATGTGTGGTAGTAAGCCTAAGGATTGGTGTATGTGGCTACCTGTTGCTGAGTGGTGGTATAATACTCATTATCACACTTCTACAAATCTCACACCTTATGAGATTGTGTTTAATCAGCCTCCTACTCTTCACCTACCTTATTTGGCTGGGGATTCCAACAATGTAGAGGTTGATAGGAGTATGCTTAGGAGGGCGGCCATGATTTCTTCTGTAAAAGAGCACTTGCATAGAGCTATAAATAGAATGAAATGTCAAGCTAATAAAAGGAGATCAGAAAGAAATATTGAGGTGGGAGATTGGGTTTGGCTGAAGCTACAGCCTTATAGGCAGATGTCTGTTCAATTGAGGTCCAATCAGAAGCTTAGTCGAAAATATTATGGTCGATTTCAGATTTTAGCCAAGATTGGTAAGGTGGCATACAAGTTACAATTGMCTGATAATGCTAAGATCCATAATGTCTTTCATGTGTCTCAGCTCAAGGCATATTATGGTTCTGCTCCTATTACCTCTTCCCTCCCAAATTGGTCTACTKCAATCCAATTATCACACAAGCATTGTCCTGCAGCAATTGTTCAAGAACGCACAGTTCAAGGTGCTCATTGTTCAGAAATTCAATATTTAGTCCATTGGAAGGGATGTCCTGCATATGAAGCTACTTGGGTTGCAGCTGCTGATTTTGTTTCTGAGTTCCCAGAGTTTCATGTTGTATCAGAGTATAAAAACCAACGTCAAAACATCGAATACAATGACGTGAATGCAAAACAAATAAATCCTAATTCAAATTCATAACTACATTCCCGGCCGTGAAATTAGACATTGAATATCGCTCGTCTCTGGGCGGCATTACGCTGTTTTTCCTTAAAGATTTCTCACTCCACAGGATCTATCTGATGATTGTGATATATTGAACTCAACAACGCCTAAAATCGAAAAACTGTACTAAAAATCCCCGACAGCTTGTTTGGAACTGCTACGAATACTATTTGATTCACACCAGTCAAGCAAATCCCTTCAGCGCAAAATCTAAACTTCCTAAATTCTCTATACCACGAAAAAACATTCTTGCCATCCACTGGCTAGTATACAATCCCAAATTATGATGTCGTCCACAAGACGGAAGCGAAACATAAACCCCTAAAACCCACAAAAGGGGAACAAACCCTAACCATTCACTACAAAGAAAGCTGACTATTATTGCAAGAAACAAACAACAAAACGAAAAAAACCCAAAGAAAGGAACCAAAAAAAAGTCCTACAGAGGTATAAAGGTAAAATTATAGTGAAGAACCTGGTAATATAGTTGAGCGAAGTTAAGCTCCAATAAACATACGATCCTAATATATACTCGATATGAAAAATCCAATTCAATTAGAATGAGAATTTTCCTTTTTTTCGCAAATATGAAGAAAAATTAAACTTGATATAATAAAACGTACTAATTTTCACAATCCTTTATACCACAATGTTGGTAGCGCAAAACCAATTAAAGTCTGTCCCGTCTCGTAAAATAAAAAGTATTTGTGCTACATCCCAAACCCTTGATTACTTCACCCTTACTAAGCATTCTTATCATTCTATTACATTACAGCTTTTTTTTAGCACGCGATGAAGCTGACGTTTTAAACAATTTATCTGTACTTTATGTCGAACAATAATATGACATAAATGGTTATTCGCTAATTGGTCCTGATGTACGATTTACGTTGAGGTTTGCTGCAGGTTTTTACTACTTTTTACCTATACTTAGATTATAAATTTAAAGTAGTTTGATGAGTGTTTGAAGTGCGACCAGGGCCTGTGTTTTAATAATTTATTTCTATGATGATGTTTGTTTATCGGCGTCCTATTATCTCACATATCTTCTCATAAGTGTCTTTCTTGTAATCTTTGTCACAAATGTTCTTATGTAAGTGCAACTTTTAAGTCTTCGTAAAATTTATAAAAACTAGATGTTTCACTATTAGCAACTTCTCATCCTAGGAGATTACTATCATTTAAGCTAGCTAATCTTTGATATGTCTTCATTTTTCTTAGTTTTAGCAGAAGTTTTGTAAATCTTTTTCTGAGACGTAAACTCCTATTATACTAATTGTGCATGTTGATTTTTAGGCATTCCAAGGTTTATGTTATTTGGGTACCATCGAATTTATTTTGGTAACGTCTACTGCACCAAAAACGTATCTGACGCGTTCACACACCACACGACTTTGCTGTTTTACTTCATGGTTACTGGTCGAAAACTTGCTCTTCTTGATTATAAAGGAGAAGTCAGACACTGTGGACATTGGTAATGGTAATGTAACATAAATAAATATAGTCTAAATTGATGACAAATCACTAATATCGGTGAGCTGTGGCATGTGGTAAGAATTATAGTAAGTAAGGATTGGTGTTTGTCGGGTCCTGTTGTGGTGGTCGATATTATTCAACACATACATACATTATTATCTCATTCTATCTTACACACTATTCATAAATAATGATAACTTATATATTGTGATATTGCTCCGTTACCCTCTCGACATCTAACAAAATCGTTATAAATCTGTATATTGTAGAGGTGCTGAAGGAGCAGATATTAAATCAAAAAACCATAGTTCAAGAAATTAAGGGTGATTATATAATAGTAAGCAAGACTCTACGCAATTAGAGACGTGTAAGGGGGCCATGGATTTCTTCCTGGCTACAGGTTGATGGGCTAAATTGCCAACTGCCGTTGTCCGCTCACTGGTGTGTGAGTAATTGAACAGCCACGAAATGCAGAAGAGAAAAATTCTACGCACCTGGATATGATGGAGGATTGGCGGTATTGCATGAGCTACAGGATCCTTATGGGTCGAGCTAATGTAGAATCTTATGTTGTATAATGTAGGGGTAGTACGAAAAAATATCGAGTATTTATGATGGAGATTGTTTTTAGCTGGTCGTTGTCGATTTATGATCACGAAATAGGGGATTGAGAGGTACAATCGTGTGTGTGCTACGGTTAAAAATTGTGCCGAATCTTGTCCATCACTCATGCCAATTGTTACACTAAGTAATATTATATGATACATGTGTTCTATAACAAGAATGCTCGATGACCTTTACTCTTTGTTGGTTTTTTTATTTTCATGGCTTCTATACTCATTTCACGCCTTGTCTGCGACTTGTTGGTTGGTGTCATTTTGTTGCGAATTCAGGTTTTGTATTTGGGGAGGAAATGTCTGTTTCCGACACTGTCCCCGTGACACATACAGGATCACTGCGAACTGCCTCCATTCGGAAGTTGCGTTGATTTCTCCTTGGCTTTGCCCTGTTTAATCCGTAGATTCCTACTGCCAAATATAGTTCTAGCTACTCCGTAGTCCTTGAGATGGACAATCCTCGTGATTAACCTCCTCTCGCGGGGGAATGGTCGACCTATGTTCGGCTTCCTGTGTCCTTCGCGGTTGTTCTGTCTATGATTGGAGTATGTTACGTAGTTATCAGAGCACTCCTTCGTTGCTACATAGCTCAATTCGTCATTATGAAATGAACTAATTGGCACATGAGTATTCTCCTTTTTTCAGTCAAGCCCACAAATAATGAATCGGCGAACGATTCAAGTGCTTCTCAACTAATAGCAACAATTCGTTTTCTTTAAATGTGTACTGTCAACACTCATTAAACAAAAATGATAATAAAATAAACGATTACGTACTCTACTTCTCTCTCTTTTTCTCTTAACGTTGTGCACTTTTTATATAACCAATAGGCTGTTTAAATATTGGTCTTCTCTACAACTGCTGTTGTATTTTTGTCATTCACTTTAGGATATGTGAAATCAGCTACACTCAATTACCCTGTCATATACCATATTTGACAACTACTCAACTCTAATAATATTCTACCGCTTATATGTCTTCTAGACAATTGTATTATCATGTACACCAACATTTGCCAAGTTGACTGCATGGACAGCCTAAATCTCTTAGAAAATAAAGGCACTTGAAATTCGACAAGATAAACTTGGAACATTTTGACATCGAAAGAATGTAGACTGCAATCAAGAACCCAATTAAATATTCCAACTTACAAAGATATCCTTATTCGAAGTCCCGAACTCCAATTCGGAAAACCTAACACATTACCGCTAGAACCAGCCTAAAAATTTTGCAATACCCTGCACAACGTCGAACCTAATTCAACCAAAAATGACCCTAATTCTAACTCAACAACCTATCGAACCCCCAAAAAATCGATCATCGGAAATTTTGTTTGAAAGCAACCTACCTCGAAACACCTTATAGACGATCAAGGACTAATTGACAGCTTATAAGATCCATTGTATTAGGCCCCATCTCAGAGAAGAAACCGACTTGGCCCAGGTTTCGCAATACGGAGAGAAAAGGCCTGTCTCGGGCATTCATCATCTGCGTTGTGTATGATTTTCGCGTTCATCTTGTTCAACTGTCTCGATGAAGGGCAGAGAGAGAAGAAGAGAAGCGAGAGAGGAATGGAAGAGAATCAGATTAAAGGGAGACGTGAAGGGATAAGGCCAGCTGCAAGGAAGAAGTTGAGTAGCCATATGCCCCCATCATCACGTAAAGAGAATGTGCCCTCATACCGTGTACATCCCAAAACTTATTGTCATTATGTTACCGTGCACTGAGGCACTCAGGCAAATTCGGTAATATTCTTTCACACAACCTCCAAACTCCCAGACTTCTTATGGGTTATGGGGATTTGTTGCTAGTTCTTGAGTAGACCCTAGCGAAATAGTCATCTGAGTGGGCTTATCAATGTATTGCACTACTTTGTTTACATTTGACAAAATGGCAAGCAAACATCTAGGCTTAGTTAATAATTGATCTTTTCTTACTGGTGATCGTCCTTTGACATTGGCTTGCCCTAGATTAGCTTGCATGATGTAGATTGTTTCTCACTGTGTTTTTTCTGCCTTGGTTTAATGGTTCCTTATTCAACAACCATTATTGCGAACTTGTCCGGTTTAAATAGTTATGGAACCCACTATTCGCAAAAAACATTGGTGATTTAAAGTGTTATTAAGACACTATTGCGAGAATTTTGATCTGTAAAGTGTTAATGACACACGTATTGTGAGATGTCAACCTTTTCTCCTTTTTTTTTTGGTTCACTTGTTGTAATGGTATTTCATTTACTT
>SNQN01003123.1:36437-64801 GCA_008642245.1 Bassia scoparia
CATTATTAGGGGAGATTCCGCCCGTTTGTATTTTGAGCACCACTATTGTAAATCTTTCCCTTTATTTTTTTGTCACTAGTCCTAACTTGGCATGTCCATTATTAGGGGAGATGYGGCCCATTTGTTTTATTAATTTATTATATTAGTTGTAACTTGGTATTTTCATTATTTTAGGAGATGTTGTCCATTTTTATTCCAATATTTAAGCCCTGTTCTCGTCAACTAAATTTTGCTTAACTGGACTTATTTTTACTGAATTGGACTTTTTGGTACTGAACTGAACTTATTTTTATTGAAACTTAACAAATGTTTTTGGGATTGAACTTATTTTTACAAGCTAAACTTATTTTTACTGAACTGAACTTATTACTACTGAACCGAACTTATTTTTTAAGAACTGAACTTATTTTTATTGAATTTTATCTAATTAAATTGACGAGAACAAGGCCTTAGTTAAACTCTTATACTAACATTATGTAATGCTTGATTATGAGGTTTTCAACATGCCAAAGGAAGAACCATTATTTACTGAAGCGGAACTCGATATAATTCGAGACATGATTGCAACATTTCTCACCGATAATTGTCTTTGAACAAATTTTCATTCATATATGGTTAATTAACTTTATGTTTACATTAATTAAGTATGCTACATTGATGTAAGAATACTTTAGGTTGAATGACATTTGAATTTGATGATGTTGCATGTGAAAATTAAAATAATTGTAGCCTATTTTTATAGGAAAAAATTGCAGGTGATACAAGAACAGGGTTTTTTTTAATAATTATAAATCAACAATACATGCAGTTATAGACAAAAATTGCATATTTTAATACGCTAARAGATGCAATTTTTTATACTCCCTCGGTTCCATTACATTCCTGCCACTTCTACTTTACACATTTGTCAATGTACAATTTACAAATGAAATATCTTTAATTATACATGAGTAAAAATTATAAAAATTGGATTTTAATAAACTACTTGTCATTACCATTCTAACAAGAGCACACTTGACTATATTCATTCTTACATATTGTTGAGAATTTAAAAGATTCTGACTATTAATGAATAGTTCTAACTATTCATTATGGCATGAATTTAGTGGAACAGAGGGAGTAGTAACTTGCATCTTTTAACTTAATAAAAGATGTCGTTATTCAGAAAAATGAAATCTTTTACTAAGCTAAAAGATGCAGGTTTCTTATGTTAAAAGATGCAGTTATAACTACATCTTTTGAAGAATACCTTATTTGATGCAGGCTCAAAAGAAGCATAYACAACTGCATCATTTGGGGGCTTAAAACTGCATCAAATAGCTTTTTTTCCACTAGTGAGAAAACAACAACAATTAAACATGAAAACAAGATTAATGCCATGAAATCAAATTGGGAAAAAACACAAAAGTAGGGTATTAAAGAAAAGCAAGAAAATCAAACCAAAACTATTGCAAAACAAGTAGAAACTACTAAAACACAATCTAGCAACAAAGAAAACAAAAATCAAAGCAATTAAGACTATAATAAACCTAAATTGTATGAAATCAAATCAAAGTGTTAACGAAAATGTACTTAAAGACTAGAATCTTACTCTACGTTACAAGGAGAATCAAATGCATATAAGAATTGCCCGAAACAATGAAGAATTGAATGACCTACACTATCTTGAATCTTACAACTATGRAGTTTTCTTTCTCCTAAAACTACTTGAAGATGATGATGAACTTGAAAGAAAAGAAAGAAAATTTTCTGAAAATTAAATTGCAAAAATTTAAAAATGAATTACAGCTAAAACCTTGTTTCTCTGTCTTCTAAAAATCTTATTTATACCACCTATTACAAAGCTTTGGAAAAATTGCAAGAATTCCATTATTAAGTTTACAAGTTTTGAAGAATTAAAAGTATGTCATCTAAGTCAAACTGCAGAAGTCAAACCTGGAGATCAACTAGGGTCAAAGCGTACRCTCTGTCCTCTTAACATTTGGACCTCAAGTTAGGACTTTGGCAGAACGTGCAACACGTAGGGCAGAGAGTATGCTTYGACCTCTCGGCAAGTCTTATAAAAATSTGGGAAAATGACTTCTGGGTGGGAAGCTCCTTTAGAGCGTAACTCTAGAGGCTTGACATTGTGCTTCCAAAATCTCAAAAAAAGTGACWAAGGGAAAAAACCTATAGGTCTTATGCTCGAGAGTCTCGGCATTTCTCCATGCTTGGCTCCTTTCATCGTTGATAAACTTTCCCTATGTTCAGACTTTGACCACACATAACTTTCGCCTCGGAACTTTGATTGCAACTTGTAATATACGGTTTGAAAACCCCCAAAGTCTACTTTCCAATGCTACAAGTTTCGCATGCAAACTCAGATCAAAATGTGTAGAAAAATAGGTTAGAACATAAGAATCAAAATCAAAAGGCACAACTCATATCAAGCCCAACCATGGCACCTTGAAACACACACTCAATAACTCTTGTATTATAGAAGGCATAAAAAGGGATAAGAAGAGAAAACAAACCAAAAACTACATAAAGAAACTGACTAAAACATCAGAACAACGAACACCACTGTCAGGCTTCGCCCGCCTTAAGACAAGGGGCGTGTGACGTCAGCTTCAAGTTGTCATGGAGTTGAGCCATGGAATCTGCATGTGAATGGCGTTGGGTGTGTCGTCGAATTGAGGGGTTCGCCGCCGTGCCTATATAGGTTATTCACGGACGCCCGAAACATTGGGTGCCAAATCAATGGCCCCCGTCCAATCAAGTAACCAGTCGTGGGTTCGGGGACAGGTACGAATCAGATCTGTAACCCAATTCGCCCCGCATGTAGGCGCTCTACTCGGTCTCATTGTAGTTCTACTAAATCATAACAATTGAATTCAAAAGAGCCTATTGATTTGACTTTGAAAGTGCATTGATACTAGGTGGGTTGCTATTATAAACAAACCAGACTTCTACAATGGATAAGGCGATCACTTGATTGTTTAGTCAATGTTAATAAGGTGCTTAGAAAACCGGTCGTCCATGATTATCTGACTTAATGTGAACAAACGATTAAATTCCGGTCTTGTTTAGAATATCATCAGTGTGATTGAATATATAGTACATAAGACTGAACAAAAGATTTAGTAAGCGACATAATAATATGTATGTGTGTCCTCCACACCTTTTCACTGCAAACAATCAAATTGTTAAGACAATAATAAAACTCAAAGGAGTCGCCTTTCGATTGAATTGTTAGTTGAGACAGAACGAAACGCTTAGTATTAGACAATAACAAACTAATTGTATAAAATAAATAAAGCCAAAAACCATGGAAACAATGAAATATAGAATAATTAAAATCCTACACTATTTACACATGAAACGATATAACAAGTGAGTTTCTACATTGTTTATTATGAATTAGAACTCAAATAACAATGGTTAGTCAATTAAAAGTGACAAAAAAAGTGACAAAAGAATTAAAAAGAGTGAAAGAAGAGGTTTTTGGTGAGTAATCTCAGATTTATATACTTTTTCGCTTGTTGATTCGAACAGAATCGATGCTTTGAATCGAATACGAATGTGTTTTTGAGTGTTTTTGAGAGAGTATAGGATGTGTCTCGTGACTTGTGTCTGTGTGAAGTGATATGAAAGTCGTGTCAAGTGAGAGTGAGAGAGTCGTAGAATCGATGCGTGTAAGCATCGTGTCCCGAACTGAGCAGAGGCAGGAGTATATTATAGGACGAGGCAAACACGGCAGGAAAACACTCCTGCGTATATACGCTGGAGATGAGCGTATAATCGCAGGGTGAGGAGCGTATATACGCTCATCCCAGCGTATATACGCTTCTCGTTTTCCATGGATTTTTGGCAATTCGTATAGTTAAGGTTTGACCGTATATGTACGCTCCTGTTGAGCGTAATAGCTCCTGATTGAGCGTCTATAACACTCATACTTGCGTATATTACGCTCAACTGATTTTGTATATTTTTTTCCAAAAATCTCAGAAATATTTCGATTTCCTCCGATTTTATTCGTAGTATTCTTTGATTCGACGCACCTAGAACCCTTGCTCTCCAAGCAAGGAGTTCTAGAATGTTAAGAAGGTTCCACGTATTTCCGGAGTATTTTCTAATTATTCACGTATTTTCTGCGTATTCTGCGTATTTAAACGTTGCAAAATTCATAGAAAATCAAAATCTAGAAAAATCAGAAAAATAATTATAAAAATATTGGTCGATCAGAACACAAATGACGCACATGATGAAAATCAAAAGCACGAGAATACGCCAGCTTAACCGTTTGAAAACTTTGAAAACCTTTGAAAACCTTTGAGTTTATCGAGAAAACCGAAAGAAAACTGTTTGCTTGTATTGGACCTTTGCTCAATAATTCCGAGTACGACCTCACGTATTTCCAACTTTCGTGAGTTCAAAGCATCTTTTCCGAGTCGAAACAAACGCGAGACGCGGTAATATTTCATCAGGATTAACTCATTGGGGAGACACTTTTCAGGTGTCTACAGAAGCCACACTTGTACTGAGTCTGGAGAGACGATAGTTTCGTAAGACGAAAGTCAAAGTATATCGATTCGGGACGAGAGAGCAAACTCAAGACGTTCTGCACCCTGAGTTACCCTTTTTCGCCGGTTACCTGCAAAAACAAAGGTTAGTTTTATGTAGCCGTGTCCCATGCGGTTCGATGTTGCTTGTATGGTGTCTGAGTCCTTGAGCGGTCATTTCCCCGTTTGCGCTGACTGGGAGAAATGCAGGTGCGTCCCATGCTTTCCGAAGAATAGAGCATTGACTTGAAAATGATAGCCCTAATTCAGGATTAAGAGACTACCTTGGTGACGACATGGTCTGTTTTTATGTCTGGAGAATTTGCATGCAATGTTGACTTGTAACTTGTGACCTTGATATTGAGAGAGTGGCAAGACGTCATTGATTTTGAAAGAGTCTTTGAATTTGGAAGGCCTTGTCTAGGTCTGGTTCTAGACATAGTTTGAAAGAGTCATTGAATTTGAAAGGGTCTTGTCTAGGTCTGGTTCTAGACATGATTTGAAAGAGTCAATTGAATTTGAAAGGGTCTTGTCTAGGTCTGATTCTACGCATGATTCTGAGAGAGTCATTGAAGAGTCTTGTCTAGTCTGGTTCTAGACATGATCTGAGAGTGTCTTTGAATTTGAAGGGTCTTTTGAAAGAGTCTTGTCTAGGTCTGGTTCTAGACATGAAGTTGAGAGTGTCTTGTCTAGGTCTGATTCTAGACATGATTCGAAAGAGTTCTTTGAATTTGAAAGAGTCCAGTCTAGGTCTCTGGTTCTAGACTTGATTTGAGAGTGTCTGTCTAGGTCCGATTCTAGACATGATTTGAAGAGGTCTTTTGAATTTGAAAGAGTCCAGTCTAGGTCTGGTTCAAGACATGATTAAAAGTGTCTTGTCTAGGTCTGATTCTAGACTGATTTGAAAAGTGACTTGTCTAGGTCTGATTCTAGACATGAATTGAAGAGTGACTTGTCTAGGTCTGATTCTAGACATGATTTGAAGTGACTTGTCTAGGTTGATTTCTAGACATGATTTGAAAGTGGCTTTGAATTTGAAGGAGTCCAGTCTAGGTCTGGTTCTAGACAGATTTGAGAGTGGTCTTTTTGAAAAGAGCGTCTTTCTAGGTCTTGCATCTAGACATGAAAGGACGATACTAGAGTCTAATCCTAAGTACAAGTGCCAATTTGAAGAGTGTCGTTTGAATGAGTGACTTAGAGAAAGGTGACATTTGGACGTGACTTGACTTAACATTTACGGCGAGACAGGGACTTTGATGGAAAGAGACAAGGCAAAATGATTTTCACGGATTTTCACTTTGATAGCAATAGACTGACAACGTAATAGGGCCTTAGGGAGAACAAGAGCCCCAACTGGAAATTAAGGAGCCATGATGAAACGAGACCCCCCAGCCGAGACTTTTGAGACAACATGGTTACGGCTTAGAGTCAAACATGGTAGAAGGTGGATGGATTGTATGGATGAGTTCCCCAATAAGATGTACTCGACCCATAAAGTTGTCAGGTAGCTTTACTTCTTTGGGATTGAAGTCAATGAGTCTTGAAGGTGGACCAAATGAATAGGCTATTGGTTCGAGGAAATAAAAAGGGTCAAATTTGTGACTAAGGTCAAAGAAATGTGGTCTAGTACTGAGGTTGGGCCAATGATGTTTGTTCAAACATGAGTCTTATGTCAGGTTCTAAACTGGCAAAACCATAACGAATTCTTAGCAAGTCAAAAGCACTCAAAAGGCCTCAAATTGATTTAATGGTTAATGTTGATGCGTCGAACCTCGAGAAAGGCTTCCTACGTATCCTTACGCGAATCAGACCAACGTAGTTCTGATGGATGATTTGAACAATGCCTCGTGTGAGAGGGCTTTTGTGGTTGAATGTAAGGCTGTGGATTTGAGGGTTGAAAAAAGGCTTGATGTTTATGAAGTGAACCCACGGTGCGCATGTGCTTTTAGACTTTTGCTTTTTGAATTGGGCTTGAACCGTTGGATTTGCATTTGGACAATTGAATTTGTAATTTTTGATGACTGGCATTGAACTTTGATTTGCTTTTGCTTTTTGCCCTTTTTAATTTTTCTCTTTTTTTTCTTTTTGCACGTGTCTTTTCCTATGCACCGTTTGGGTCCAAAGGTTAGGTAGATGTGGGTTGACGAAAAGAAGATAGGCTAAATGAAATAGTGTTTGTGCTCAAAGGGTTGCAAGGGATTTTGATTTGATGTGACAAAGGGAATGGAAGGGAGGGTCATTGTTGGAAGCCGTGGAAAGATGCCGCTCTCTCTGGGCATTTGTTCAAATTTCAAATAATTAAATCTTAGTTATTAGATTGACACACCAAATTGTGGCCACATTAGTAGTGTTTGCAGACTTGCATAAATTAGAAAGAATTAGCTGATATATGAGCCAAATACAACAAACGATGATATCATTTTATTGATGATATGTACGCGGCTCATTGTATAGGAAGAGGACGTGACATAGGACTCATTGAGGACAGGAATTGAACAGGGGACACATGGCTTAGGACTAGGACTTCTTAGTGACACATATCCGGGAGTATTACGGCCGCGCAGATCCGATTGACCCACGCCTTGGGTGACTCATGAGGCTTTTGCATGGGTGGTGTGTGTTGATTGTTTTGCCTAAGTGTGTGGCCTAATGGAGGCTCTATAGAAGGATTAGGCCTTTCTTTTGTGGATGATGGGGGGTCAAGAGACATGGGCCTGTTTGTGGAGGTAGGATTTGTTTAGACCTTCTTGCACTCTTTGGGCCCCAGAGACAAAGATTGGCAGAGTCTTTAGCGTATCGTGCTGAAATCCAGAAATATTACACTTTAGAAACCAAAACAAGAAGATTGGGTCTACTTTGAAGAGACTCTTAAAGAACAGAATACCTAACTTCAGTCTTTGAGGTTCTCTGGGACTTAAATGTGAGATTGACACTCGAAAAGTATACTTGATGGGCTACGACCTTAAGATATCTGTGATTTTAAGGTGCGTACGACTGAGAAAAGATCATAACCGTTAAGATGGCTATCCTATTTCACGAATTAGAGGTTACCTATCTTTAAGACTCTACGAGCCACTTGGAAATCATTGAATGTGGTCATTCACTAAGGTTGAGTCTTATGATCGAGATCCAACGTTCAGTTTTTACAGGTTCTTAGATGAAGTTGGAGTGAACCTAATTCCAGATTTTAAGGCCTTGGGTTGAAATTGGATTGAACCTAATTCAGACTTAAGGTTCTGAATTGGAATTGAATTGAACCTAATTTAGATTGAATGGAAATTGAATTGAACCTAAATTTTAGGTTTAAGGTTCAAAAGGCGAGATCTAAGTCAGACTTAAGATTCTTGGATTGGAATCGAACCTAAGTCAGATCTTAGGTTCGAATGGAAGTTTGAAATTGGAATTGGATTGAATGGGGCCTAATCGGATCAAAAAAATCTTCAATGTCTTGAACCATAGGTTGAGAGACTGGGCTTAGTGGTGGCTGAGAATTTGTGATTCTGAACATCAAGAATCACACTTCATAGTTAACAAGTCACTAATGTAATTCGTAAACTACAATTATACCAAATTTATTCACTGTAAGTCGGTGATCTAAGCTGGAACTATAAGTCTTGGCTTGCGCTTAAGTTCTTGATAGGTAACCATGGCCTAAGAGTAGAGCTGGTCCAATTTTCCACACCCTAATATGTGATCGTTATGGCCGAGACACTCCCTATTATCGCACGTCAATCTCGTACAAAACCCATCGTTGGCCATACGCGGCATGGCGGAATGATAGGACTACTCTTAGCCATGTGATCACATTTAAACTCATCACTGCAACCAAGTATAACATCTCCTCCCTTAAGTAGTGCGTTCGATCATGTTAAGAATCACTGCCCTATAGTATGAGACCAATGGTGCCTAAGACAAGACCCTATTTCTCTGAAGTCACAAGCAAAATTCAATTGATTATGAATATGGAAACTACGAGACTTTCAAGTCTGTCCACCATTCCCAAATGGCTGATTATTCCCCAGTGAAGTCGCCAAATAAACTGTAGGGCTTCGCCCGCCTTAGGCAAGGGGCGTTGACCTCAGCTTCAGTGTCATGGAGTTGACGCCATGGAATCCGCATGTGAATGCGTTGGGTGTGTCGTCGAATTGAGGGGATCGCCGCCGTGCCTATATAGGTTATCACGAACGCCCGAAACATTGGTGCCAAATCAATGGCCCCACGTCCAATCAAGTAACCAGTCGTGGGTTCGGGGAATGGTACGAATCAGATCTGTAACCCAATTCGCCCGCATGTAGCGGCCTCTACTCGTCTCATTGTAGTTCCATAAATCATAACAATTGAATTCAAAAGAGCCTATTGATTTGAACTTGAAAGTGCATTGATTACTAGGTGGTTGCTATTATAAACAACAAGACTTCTACAATGGATAAGCGATCACTTGATTGTTAGTCAATGTTAATAAGGTGCTTAGAAAACCGGTCGTCCATGATTATCTGACTTTATGTGAAAAACGATTAAATTCCGGTCTTGTTTAAGCAATATATACAAGTGTGATTGAATTATATATACATAAGACATGAAAACAAAGGTTAGTAAGGCATAATAATATGTATGTGTGTCCTCCCTCACTTTTCACTGCAAACAATCACATTGTTAGAAATAAAAACTCAAAGGAGTCGCCTTTCGATTGAATTGCTAGTTGAGCACAAACAAACGCGTTAGTATTGACAATAACAATATGCTATAATAATAAAAGCCAAAAACCATGGAAACAATGAAAATATGAAAAAATCTACTATTTACATGAAACGATTAACAAGTGAGTTTCTACATTGTTTTAAATTGAATTAGAACTCATAACAATGGTTTAGTCAAATTAAAAGTGACAAAAAAGTGACAAAAGAATATAAAAAGAGTGAAAGAGAGGTTTTTGGTGAGTAATCTCAGATTTATACCTTATTTCGCTTGTTGATTCGAACAGAATCGATGCTTTGAATCGAATACGAATGTGTTTTGAGTGTTTCATTTTGAGAGAGTATAGATGTGTCTCGTGACTTGTGTCTGTGTGAAGTGTATTGAAAGTCGTGTCAAGTGAAGGTGAGAGAGAGTCGTGAATTGTGCGTGTGAAAGTCGGTCTCGAAACTGAGCCAAGGCAGGGAGTATTTATGAGGCACGAGGCAAAACGAGCAGGAAAAACCCTGCGTATATACGCTGGAGATGAGCGTATATACGCAGGTGAGGAGCCGTATATCGCTCATCCCCAGCGTATATACGCTTCTCCTTTTCCATGATTTTTGCAATTTCGTATAGTAAGGCTTGAGCGTATATAGCTCCTGTTGAGCGTGATATACGCTCCTTGTTAGCGTATATACGCTCATCACTTGCGTATATACGCTCAATGATTTTGTATATTTTTTTCCAAAAATCTCGAATATTATCGATTTCCTCTCGATTTTATTCGTGATTTCCCTTGATTCGACGCACCTAGACACCCTTGCTCTCTCACAGCAAGGAGTTCTAGAATGTTCTAGAAGGTTCCACGTATTTCCGAGTATTTTCTAAATTATTCACGTATTTTCTGCGTTTCTGCGTATTTTAAACGTTGCAATAATTCATATAAAAAGAAATCATAGAAAAATCAGAAAAAATAATTTAAAATATTGGCGGATTCAGAAAAATGTGACGCACATGATGAAAATCAAAAAGCACGAGAATCGCAGCTTAACTCGTTTGAAAAAACCTTTTGAAAACCTTGAGTTTAATCGAGAAAACCGAAAAAAAACATGTTTGCCTTGTATGTGACCTTTGCTCAATAATCCGAGTACACCCTACGTATTTCCAATCTTCGTGAGTTTCAAAGCATCTTTCGAGTCGAAAAAACGCGAACTCGAGCTCGTAGGCGGATGATCTCTACCTCTAGCTTGGTATTTACCTCTATTTGGGGACGACACATTATTCAGGTGCTACACACCACAAAACTTATACAAAGTGGAAATCTAGTCCAAAAAGGGTAGTAAAACAAAGCGATAAAACACACTAAAAAGGCCAAAATATGAGATAAATAAGCCCATAAATGTGGACCAACTTTTGTGACTTGATATATCACATTATCCTTTTCTTTTTCTTCAAGTTTGAAGTACCTCTATTAGTAACTAACACTTTTAAAAACCAAAAACAGTAACATTTTCGAATTGAATGTAGCACAGTAAATAATGACAAGTGGATATCCACGATTTTACTACTTCATAATAATAATTCTTCAATCTGCAACAAGAAATTTCAGAACAAAAGGCGTTCTTGATATGATTAATATTCCCTATTCTCGTAGTATTGCTATACTTACTTTCTTGTGAGCCACTATTGTAACATTGATTGAAAACATCTCTCTTCTCCTTTAGTATGTTAGACTTCACAATTTCAGCTGTATCTGTATCATAACACATCATCCACAATGTCTTCTCCAAATGAGATGTGATTAAGTTTTCATGTCACAGCTCTATACATTTCAGCGAAGGTCATTATGAATCAAAATATCTTGTATGCATTTTTAATTTCGAATTGTTGTTACCAATCACTTCCGAGTAATAATGAACTTGTTTAAGAGTAAATGACTCTTCTTTCTCGCTTACCCATAACCTTAACCTTTCCTTGCTGAACGAGAGTCAGTACATAGGGATGGGTGCTAAGTTTTCTCAACTCTCTTCTTCATATAAAACCACAGCTGCAATACATTAGGTGTTTTATTATAAAAATAAATAGCTAAGATAATATATAACTAATATATATCTAAGTTAAGTTTAGTGTCGTTTGTTAGTCTTCAATGAGATGTCTAAATTAATGAAGCAAGCATGTTTCAATTAGTGAAAATCAAAAATTTAAGTCTTTTAAATTGGTGTATGAATTAAATAGCAACTGTGCATTTAGCACAATATTCACAATTCGGTGTATGAATTTGTTATTCACGTTAGCAAATACTAACATTAGATGCATTCACTGTGTATAACTTCAAATTGATATGAGATCGATTTATATTATAACTAGTTTTAAATGAAACAAGTGTGTCGTGCAATGACATGTTTAAATTCAAGTATAGAAACAATAATATGAGAAGTATCTTGATTACAATACGTTAGATACTCATTATATAGATGTGGTTGATTTACCAACTATAAACTTGGTATGTTAAACACAATTTCCTTTTTATGTGTGACAAATCGAAAATAATTAATTCTAATTCAAATGCAGTGTTTTTAAAATATTGTTATTCCAACTATTCTCCATATTACATGTAAATATTAAGTTTTCTTTATTTTATGTGTTTAATAATCATATATTTGAACTTTCAGATTCATAGTAGTATTCATTAGTTATTGGACGATGCTTCCTATACAGAAAGTTGCATAAATGGAAATACTTTTTAAATATTTTTCACTTGGACTTAGTTTTAAATGAATAATGTGTGCATGCATGACATGTTTAAATATTAATTTAGTTCTTATCTCAGAACAATAAATGACTTGAAGCAGTTGCATATTATATATTAATAGTGGTTGATTTACCAAACTTAAACTTTGGTATGTTATCACAAGTATTCTTTTTTATTTGATAGTTTCACAATTATAAGTATTAATCATCTGTATGTTTTGAAATATTATTACTAATATATCATATAATCTGAAATTGAAGTTACTCATTTTAATGTGTTTTTAAAATGTTCAATAATACTCATTACGGCATGGTCCAGTACTTGACAATAGTGATGTAGATGAAGAGAATGGATGGAGATTTGAAAGGATGTCAATCAGCCATGTGTACACCCTTGTGCTGTTTGGGGGAGAGTTTTAATATATTAGGTATATAGAATATAAGATTTAATTAACATATATTTTTAGACTATACTTTTTGTTATATTATTAGTAGTAAAAAAACATAAAAGAATATTCAAAATTTTTAATTAAGCTGAAGGATTATTAAGAACTTTTATATCATTAAGTGGTGTTTTATGTCTTTTAAGAGGGGATACCTATTTATACCATCTCGCCGGCCGCTTGCTTATAAATATAGAGATAGGATTGTCAATTTAAAATAGAAAATTTTAAGTTTTAATACCTGTTTCAGGGTGATTAAAATAGAAATAATAGTTTCCACGAATATTTTACTAAAATACCTAGTTTTCCCACTTTCTTTGAAAATAAACATCCAATTTGGTGAATATTGAAAATAAATACCTAGTATTCCCACTTTATTTGAAAATCGATACCTAGTTTTAGGGTGAGAATCTCATTAGAAGGTACCGATTTTCAAAGAAAGTGGGAAAATTAGATATTTATTTTCATATTCGCGAAACTAGGTACAAAGTATTTAATTTCAAATTCACCTTGAAACTATGTACTCCCTCCGTTCTATAATATTCATGGGATGTCATTTCTTTTTTTTCCAACTATTCACAAGTGGATGGAATCTTACAAATAGCCTTTAATGTATAAGAGTAAATATAGTGATGTGGGATCTTGTTTGATTCGTATTAATGGGTAGATTATTAATATTCAATCGTTATAATTTTCACAAATCTATAACTAAAGATATAATCGATACAAAACGTGCGTTTGGAATGAAGCGTATGAACAGTAACTGGCAGAAACATTATGGAATAGAGGGAGTACTTAAAACCAAAATTTCCATTTAAATATGATCACAATTCATAAAGGTTTAATTTAGGTTAATGTCCTAGTTTTTTATGCACGCGATGCGTGCAATAATATTTTTATTCATCTTTCATTTTGAATATAAAGTAATGCATGCGACAATTTAATATACCGACAATTTAAGAGAATATTTTACAATCGAGAGAAAAATATAATAATAATTCATATAGTAATAATGCTAGCTTTTATTGTGTCTGATACGTAGTGTATAGAAAATTGTTTGATGGTTATATGATGTTCGACAGGCACAAAATTAGACTTCTAGTATACTTATTGGTCATGTTCTTTTCAACTTATTTTCAGTACTTATTGAATACTGAATTTTCTGATCTAGTATAATCTTATCTCAATCTTTGTAATCTATTCTGATCTGATCTTAAATTTTCTGATTTGATTTTATCTTAATTTTCCCGGGAACATAGCCTAATATAAGTTAAGATAAGTTCATATAAGTTCAGATAAGTATTAATAAGTTCTGATAAGTACGTAATAATAAGTATGCTTATTACTTTCCCCTCTCACAAAATAGGTTAAAATAAGTATCAATAAGTTTAGATAAGTTCAGATAAGATAACATATGTTCAAATAAGTACAAATATGTTGAAAATAACACATTCGTTGACCCACTGATCTGACAGCGAATTATGGTGTTTAGTTAATAGCAATAATTTTTTTAAAAATCATTTCAAATAGATAGTAATTTTCATAATTATGGAAAATCAAAATAAATGTTAAATTTAAAACATGTATTAATTTAGAAAATCATTTTAATGTCAAGTTTTTGAATTTTAAAGTGGTTAATTATAGTGGGTTGATTTTAAAATTATGTTAATAAAGGTAAGGGAGTAATTTTAGGGGGACACCACCACCACCACCTCCCCTTCCCTTATATAATAGAGATATTACGAGTACATTAATTATTACTTACTTAATTTCTGCAACATGATAGGACATTACCTTAATTAGTCATTGTTATAATTTATTTGTTCAAATATATAACCACTAGATAGATATAGACACAAAGATTTTATAGTTCGTGCTCATATTTCAAAAGACAATCATGAGAAGTTCTAATGGCATAATTTGTGACTTACACTAGCTTTTTATGCACGCGATGCGCGTGCGGAAACAAAAAATTGTATCTAATTATTATGATAATTAATTAGTTGATAATATACACTACCTCAATTTATATATAGATGACAATTATGAAATTTAGCTACAAAAACTGAAAATATAATTATTATTATTGCAATTGAATGTTTAGTTAGAAAATGATTATGCAATTTTGGTTTGTAATTAATTGGAAGTTGTTTAAATTAGTTATGTGATTTTTTTTAAAACATGAAATTCCTTATTTATGCATAAGTGTATTGAAATTTACTTATCACACAAAATTGTAAATTAGGAAGACATTAAAAGCATTTCAAGTAAAATTTATGTTTTTATGAAGGGTAAAAAAATATATTCAGACACCATTACTCCTCTCTTGGCTTATATAATAGAGATTAGTTATAGATTATACCTCATTAACCATATCATTGAGAGCAGTAGCTAGAAAATCAAACATGTAACATGATTCCTTGCTATATAGTTCATCAGTGTTTCTTCCCAACAATGTTAAGACCATCTTCCCACCTGCTTCTACTTCTTGTGCTCGACAATTCAAAAAGGTCAAAAAGTCATTTTCATATTGATCATGRTATGCTTTAAGCACATTTGGTGGGCTATTCTTTGCAATGTAGACGTTTCTTTTGTTGTCCTCTAGCCCTGATGGTACCTGATACATCATTATATCAGACAGAAAAAATATAAAAAGTTAGTGTTCTTCGAAAATTCCGGATATGTCTTTTACCATGGATTTCCAAAATTAGTCTACTACAAGCTATTTAATATTTTCACCTTATAAATTACTATTTTTAAAAAAAAAATAATAAATAATTTCTTAGTACGGAAGTAATAGATGAATTAGTAAAAATCAATCGTAATTACAAAAAATCTTTTAAGGAATTTTTTTTCATAAACTATAACTAAAAACCTACCTAAAAATTAGTTTAAAAAATTAGAAGGAAAAAAATTGATTATTTTATGATTTTACATTAGAAAGGGATAAAAATAGTTTTACATGGAAATTTGATTGATTATAATTAATTTGCATCATATATCTTATTGTAGACTAAGTTGGCAATAGGCTGTGCAGAAATTTCCGATTCACATTTTCAGATACGATATATACGGTTTTTTTTCCGAAAATACGGACTTCCGATCCGGTTTTTTTAATTCGGAAAACCAGATCGGATTATCCGGTTTATAATTCGAAAACCGGATCGGAACCGAATGCCGAATTTGAAAATCGGATATCGATTATATGTAAATTGGGCTCTTTAAATTCGGAAATCGGAACGAATATCGGTTTTTAAATTCGGATATCTGGTTTTTAATTCGGAAAATCGATATTGAGCCAAAATGATTAGATTTTAATTAAAATTGACATTAAGTCACGCAATATTAAGCTCCGACCGAATTCGGATATCTGCTTTCCGATCCGATTTTTTCGGATTATTCGAAATTCGAAAACCGGATTATTCGGATCGATCGGAATAAAAAAAATCCGAAAATTCGATCGGAATTTTTTTCGTGTATCCGTTTTGAACACCTAGTTGGCAGTCCATTGTAAATTTTCCGTTTTGATAAATATCAATTAATAAATATTAAAAATAAGGGTTAGATTAGACTTAATGTTTGTAGAATTATATATATAACTATATATAGTAAAATAAATTTAAAATGTGCTTAGTCGATCGAGTTAACGAGTCGCATTGAAATTGACGTTTTACGTATTGAAAACATGAGTTTTGTAATTAAGTGTAACTTTTGGGGTCAAGATTATAATCTTCTTAATTAACCCTAAAGTTTGCACTTAATTATGACATTTCATACAACTATGTGACTAGATTGTTTTATTGAAATCAATCTCTAGGATTGATTTAGAATTCCCGCCACTCACAACACATTGATTTATATTTGGCTTTCTCGGATGTAAGAATTAAAAAGCTCAGATTTTAGGTACCTGAGATAGCCAATGAGACTATATGAGAGAGAATGAACAAACGCAAATGGTTGGAAGGAAAAGCCTGCTCGTAGAAAGATCCAGGAACACCATTTACAAAACATGCCCAAAATCATTATCCTATTTGCTTCTTCAACGTATCCTTAATCTTTGGCTGTTCCTAATTACGGTATTGAATCGTTCCGGGGATCATTCAGGTTATATTTGATACTCTATCGGACCCTTCGCAGCTCTCGACGATCGTTTTCGATGTCTTGATCAATGCTGATATTAGACTCACGATGTTTTCCTCCACTTGAACAACCCAAATCGGCTATGCATATCATTGATGGTTGTTGGTCCTTGCTATAAAGTTCTTTCAACCTTCCTTTACGGCTTTGTCAATGATAGTACTTGCCTCTGTTGAATTGATATTTTAAATTCAAATCTTTAATAACGTTGTGCTAGTAAATGAGTAAAATGACTGAATCTACATGAAAAAATTCGTTTCAATTAACCACAATAATAATTAACAATTGTTTTACATAATGCATTTATGTTATATATGGTTAGACTTAGGACTAAATTTTAAGTTATGAAATTTGGAAAAAGGCTACATATACCTGCTTAGTGATACAGTCCTTATTATTAGGCCATAAATACACAACTATATAACCCCTTCTGGATTAGCTAATACAAATGGACCCTTATTATTAGCCTTGTTTATACAAATGATAATAAAGTTAAAATTTATGTTGTAGCATATTATATAGTACCTAATTACCTACTAACGACTTCATTTTTTAGAGTTCAATGAATCCATTTCTAATATCACCCCACATTCATTGATTGTCTTATATAGTACTACACTAAAGCACGCGATGCTTGCGATCATTTTAAAATTTATATTAAACTAATATATTACAATGAGAAAGAATAAAATTATCAGTCTTCGTTTGACATTAATATTCCAATTACAACAATACGAGGTTATTTGATTTCAAATTTTTGAGTATTTTCTTTTTGACTTGAATATAGACAAAGAGTTTAAATATTAGTGTGTTTTAATCAACTAATTACTACACTAACATGATGAAATATTATATATAATGATAGATAATTAATGTATTTTCGAAATAAGAATTTTTAGCTATTTAATTCATATTTTTTCAAATAATTTTTTAATAATTAATGATCATGAGAATTAATTTAGTCAATGTAATTAATAAATTTTTATTCGAATTTAATAATCATACTAATTAATTAAACTTTTCATTTTCTTATTTATGGGAATAAATTAGTCAATGTAATTAAGTTTTTATTAATTCATATACCTTTTATATATTGCTTAATATAAATTACAAAAAATAAAGAAATTTCATTTTTTTTTTTAAAGTAAGGACATTTAAGACTTTTACATCATTAAGGGTGATTAAGTCTTTTAAGAGGGGGGACACCATCTTCCTCCCCCCTTCCCTTATATAATAGAGATTCTGTACCTACCATGCAGAATTTCCTTATTTATGATGTTCTTGTTTATTTTAGTTTATCACTAGTTTAAAACTCGTGCCAGGTAGGGTGTTTGTTGATTTAGTAACAAATATTAATAAGAAAATAATTTAAAATTGTGAAATATATGTGCATGTTAATATATAAAATGTAATTTTTTTTCATGTATATTGTGTTACTCAATTATGTACAATTACATCATCTCTACAACCATAATKATATTTAACAACGAAATACTCGAATGTTTCAAAAACTCAACATGCATTTTTTATTTTATTTTTTGCATTAAACCCGATCGTTGTACATAAAACCTTGTGAGGGTTTCTCGCCACTTTTT
Source organism: Bassia scoparia (assembly GCA_008642245.1). NCBI lineage: Eukaryota > Viridiplantae > Streptophyta > Magnoliopsida > Caryophyllales > Amaranthaceae > Bassia > Bassia scoparia. Next base: position 54,579 of record SNQN01003123.1, read on the forward strand.
ATGACGGAATAGATAATTCTAACCCCACTTCGACGACGAAAGACCCACACTCATGTTCCACAATTTTTGGTCCGCRRATATAATATATTGGGATTTTCTATACGATACCCTGCAAAGTAGTGATTTCTACGCGGTACCCCTCTAAGTTATTTTTTCTACATGATACCCTCAARTTTATATCCATTAATCAGATTTACCCTAAAGTATAATAATTATCCCTAATTATCCACTAACCATGGTTAATGAAATGCAAATAAAAAGAAAAATGTAAAAAAAACAGCATGTTTAGTGCCCAAAATAGTATATTTCTAGACTTTTCAATTTACAAATATATTTATTGGACAAAATTTGTAATTTTAGATGTATCAAAATAGATGAAATATTAGGAGATGACTTCTTATTGTACAGGCGTTAGAAGGGTCGCAATGGTTAGGCATGCAACAAGGCAACAACCATGTGAAGAATGGAGATAATTATAATTGTAAATTGAAAAATCTAGAAATATATTATTTTTGGCACTAAACATGTTTTTTTACATTTTTATTTTTATTTGTATTTCATTAACCATGGTTAGTGAATAATTAGGGATAATTATCATACTTTAGGGTAAATCTGATTAATGGATATAAACTCAAGGGTACCATGTAGAAAAAATAATTAGAGGGATACCGCGTAAAAACCACTACTTTGCAGGGGTACCGTATAGAAAATCCTTAATATATTTATATGAATACCATATATTAACCAATTTTTAGAAAATTCTGTTTCGTATCTCTTTTTTTTCCTTCTCTTTTTAGTTGCTTTTTAAAAAATATATAATTATTTATCATATTATCTATTATTAGACCCCCTCCGATTCGTAATAAAAACTTTCAACAAATGTATTAAGGGCCCTAAGATTGCAAAATAAGCTAATTAATAATTAAAGAACAATTTAGTGTTATAGTCCCTTAAAAAAAAGAGGGAAAGAAAAGTAGAGAAAGAGAYAAAAAAAGTTGCATTGCTGGAACTAATTTTGGATTAAATGAATAAGTAAGAGTACGTAGAAAATTTGACCATTTAAAAAAGTAACCCAATAAAAAAGGTCAATTGTTAAAGTTTTTATTATACCCAAAAATGAAATTGTTGAAAGTTTCGCGATGAAGAGAGTACTTGATAAGTTTTTCTTCCTCATTATTCTTAACACATATAATTTGTGTTTTTTTCTTCTTGTTTCTTCTTACGTTCCTTCTTGCCTTCTTTTTCCATTTTTTAAAAAAGATCTCTTTATACTTTTTTTTATTCATTTCCCTTTGTTTAATAGATTTCTTTTTTTTCATATAAAAGATCATTAAATAATTTTTTACTATAGTAATGAAACATATTTCATTTTTTGTTCGCATTGTTTTTACGGAGTATTTATTTTTAATTTGCTACAAATTCTCCATAGTATTAAAATTGTTCATATAAAAATATTACTTTCTCCAGTTTCAATTAGTGAAAACTTTAAGAGAGTTCGGACTCCTGGGTAAATTTAGAAATTGTGTATGTGAGTACAATTGACCTTATACTTACTAATTGTGAGAAATGTAAGGGGGACTACCAACCACCAATTAGTAGGGTAACTATGTCTTTTAATACAAAAAAGCTTACCATATAGAAAGAAAAGTAAAGTTTCCACTAATATGTAACTTCCCTATGGAAAGTTTCCAGTAAATTAAAACGAGAAGGAAAGAAAATTAGGATGACACGTGATCTCCTTTTAGTTCTTATTGTACTAGAGCTGTCAGTTTGGTTAAAATTTATAGAAACTGAAATGTTAAAATGAACTGAACTAACAACTGAATAAAACTGAACTGATGCAAACTAGATTATAACTAAAAATCAATTTCAAGTCAATTGGAACTGAACTGAACTGAACTGAAATTAAACACAACTTGAACTAAACAAACTGAAATTGAACTGCCAACTGAACTGAAACAAATTGAAACATAAATTTATTATTTAAAACTGAAAAGGTGGTCAAATAATTGAATTGATATTCAACTGAACTTAAACTTTACTGAAATGGAATTAACCTCGAATTGAAAACTTAACGAATAACAAAAGTTTCTTTCAAAATACTAACCCTTAATCTGTAATAATGCATCAATCAATTAACATTTACTGAAGTTTTATATTATTTTAACGTGAGCTATAAAATATAATTGACACAAAACTTACTTATTATTACAAGACTTATATAAATTGACAAGATTTACTTAATATTTACATAGACTTATATATAATTGACATAGACTTAATTAATATTTAATAGACTTTTCATTGTACATTTGATACAGTGGATAAGAATGGTTAAACATTGACTAATAATGAATAGAATAAGATTTACATAGATTACCTGTACTTTGACATAGGACTTTACATAGTGATTTATATAGACATATTTAGGGACATAGTTAGACCTACTATATTTGTTGCATCCCATCTAATTTCTTAGCAACATATTGTACTTTATTTGTAGTTCCTTATTTATTACAATTGATGTTATAAACCACCCTTTATCCCATGTATGTTCTAGAAAAATAGTTACTCAAACCAAAAGTGATTAACTTTATATATAACTAGCTACATGTACTTTGCTTTCAACCGAAATTAACTTAAAAATGATTTTTTTAATCAAGACGTCAAACTGCTATGGTTCAATCGAAATTAATTGAAATTGAAATAACCGATTAACTTCACAACTGAACTGAAATGAAAAAATTAGTTCAATTGAAATAAACGAAAACTGAACTGAATGAAACTGAAATTGAAAAAAATTGGAATTAAACTGAACTGAAATATTGTTAACTAAACTAACTGTTCATCATTGAACTAAATCAACTGAACTGAATTATAACTTAACTATTATGGTTAACCAGAACTGACTGAACTAACTAACTAACAGCTCTAGTTGTACAAAACACAAGCATTAGAGAGTGTTCATGGGGTTTATGGACTGTGCCACAATTGCTTTAGAGGGTTGCATGCATGGATCACGGGTCCACTGCATATATACTACTCCGTAGTATTGTACTTGTATATTTTATGCACACATATGTGCGTTTGCTCTTTAAGTAGAATTATAGAGCCTTGTTGCAAATGGCTGTGTGCTGCTAGCTGTTGGCTGGTTTACTACTGCTGCGTGGCTATTGCGTGTAATTGGTTGGTGGCTTGGCGCCTTGGGATTGATAAAAAACATGATTGCAAATTTTGTTGTTTTTTTCGACATTAATGTTAGCTTTTAGGATGCAAATTACATTAATGGACATCAATAAATATCCACTATTACACTTTCTATTTCAGATTAATTATAACTTATATTACAAATGGATTACTTATTAATAATTAATTATTAATACTAATTATAAATATATTTACAGTACTAGTAGTAAATTTAATTATTATTTACATTAAATTGATTAATATTATCTTTTATATAGTATTTAATTATAAAATTTAATAATAATATATCATTTACAGGATATAAATATCAATTATATAATGAAATTATTTTAAATAATTATATTTTGTTAATTACGGAGTATAAATTATTAATTAATATAATTATAATATTTAATTAATTAATTAATCATTAGTTAATTATTAGTTAATTATTCATTATAAAATAACTATCAATATGATAATTATTATGATTAATTATTTATTACTAATTATTAATTATTAATTGTAGGTAAACTAAGGGTAAAAAAGTAATTTTAAATTTGACAAGCCAAAAGCCAACATGAGAAGCTATTCCAAGTAGCTTTTGGCTAAAAAGCCAGCTTTTCAGCCAACCAACAAACCATTTACCAAACACTTTTTTTTTTTTTGGTGTTTGATCATTTTGACAAGCCAAAAGCCAGCTAAAAAGCTGGTTGCCAAACAAGGCCATAATCTAATGTAATGATAATAATAGATAAGCTTAATTTAAATTTGAAAAACATTTTTTTCGCTTTTATTGTACTTCTGTTCCATTAGGATCCTGACAGTTACTATTCATATGCTTCCCAATACATGTTTTATATTGTTTATATCTCTAGTAATACAATAGTAAAAATTGTAACAATTGAATATTAACAATCTACTTATTGAATATTAACAATCTACTTATTAGCACAAATCAAACAAGACCCCACATGACTATATTTATTATTATAGTTATGTTCAAGATTTTCTTCATTTGTGAATAGTTAAAAATACACAACAAGCATGATCTTCAAGGAACAGAGGGAGTAAMAATATGAACATTACATATTTTTTAGCTCTCTAATCTATTGGTTAAGTGTGTAAAATTTATTTCATCTTAGCTTGTTATTATATTTTAATATATATCGTAGATTCTTTTGTGCATTTAAATAATACTCCTTCCGTAACGGAATAAATGCAACAGTTGTATTAGCACTTCTCTCAATACAAAATAAGCTAATAGTGAGCTAGGTAGAGAATTAGTGAAGTCATCCAAAAAATAAAAGGAGGGAAATGATATGGCAAGAAAAAGACAAAACAATTAGCAAAAGTGGTCCAAAAAATATGGTAATTTTGACATTGATAATTTACCAAATGAGGAAAATTGTACAATTGTTCCAAGTTTTTGGTTACACCTTATTATAGAAAGGGTTGCAAGTTTTACYTTATGAAGGGAGTATATAGTTTTATACTAAAATTCGTGTTTGTCTAATAATTTGTTATTAAGTTTAAATAATCAAAATTAATTATGGCAATAATAAGTTGTTTGAAAGATTTTTTTTAAAATTAGAATTGATTTTGAAATGTAAATTTTCTTAAATGCCCATGTTCCTTTTATGTACTTATAAAAAATCATTAAGGGTATTTTGGTAATGGAGGTGAACACTGCCTCAAACCGTTGATACCTCCGCTTTCCCTTATATAACCGATATATAGTCATATGCTAAATTTAACTGCAATGCTTACCATTTGTCATGTGCTCTATAGGCTTACCAACGTATTTAGTCAATTTGTATACTTCAAGCATGTAAGAAAATATAGCCTCGTGAGATATATTTAATTGGTTCCAATGTGTGTATTTWTTTATTTATTTTTTTTTTGACGAGAATGTGTGTATTTTATTGATAATGTATACGTTTATATTTTTGTTAAAGCACAAATGTATGAAACATTCAAGAATAACATAAATTATACCTGAAGATAAGAGGCTTTAGCATAACTTGTATCATGAGTACCCTCCTTCATGCGAAATCCTTGTAAATCTGTTGCCATCAGCATCTTTTCAGGCATCTATTCTTGTTATTGTTTGTGTGTTTTTTTCTGAAATTTCAAAAGAATTATATGCGTAGTAATCAGTWATGAGCAACACCACTACACCAGYAGRTCGAATTTATACAAGTGGGGAARAGGCTGTTGTTAAAAGTGTATGTTAATATTTRGGAGACATCGTTCTCGTACTACTGTGCAGCCTGTGCCTACAACTCGTTTGTGTCGTTTCACATATTGTTTGCGTTGCCGCTCTTATTTGACTTAGACACGGGTTATGTCACTCATTTTCTCATCGTTTGTCATCACTCATTTTGTCATCATGCCTGCTTAATTATTTGACTTAGACACTGATTTGAATATAGCATAAGAGCTCATGAAATGTTTAATTTGCATAACACAAAATAAATTGTCCCATTAAGGGATCATTTTACTATACTCCATTGAGAATAATGTAGTACCACAATTAATATTAGGGAATCACTCATGTTTTATTTTAAAAAAGTTTTACAAAAAAATTGAAAACCCTAAGCTCTCCACCACTGCCGAAGAAAAAGATCAACTTCAAAGGTCGAACAAAAAAGCTAAACGAAATATTAATCATTTGATTTTTACTCATGTTCCTGATTCTCAGCCAAATTCATTGACAAATGATAAGTCCTTGTTCCCCCTACTCAGAATCCTTTCACGTCTAATCGTACAAGAACCTCCAGGTGAGACTCACAAACATTACTCCCTCCATGCCTTCCCTTGAAGATTGTGACCCCCATGACCAGAAGCAGACGGATAGAGGATGATGATCTCTCCGACGATGATTACCCCTGAAGTCATCACAGACAACCGCTCAATGTGCCTATCATCCTTCTCTCAAAAGAAAGTAAAAGAAGCCCCGCGAGAACCATGGAAACTCCTTGTCAGATCAACATTTAGATAAGCATTTGATTACATGACCTTGCGAGAAGGTGTTGTCGAAAGAAATGGCAAACTTAAGGTGTGAGTTCTTGCTCATTATGCTTCGATTATCAACATATTTTCTAACGCAAAGGTCCATGGCTCATCATGAATCATTATTCTACTCATATAGCACCTTGGTCCTAATTTTTCCCTACAACAACCCATCAGGTCTCTACGGCTTGTGCGTATACCCAACTCTGCGTACTAGACAAACTTGTCACAAATTCTCCTCACGAGGTGGAAAACAGACTAGGCCGGCATGACTGAAATGGATAAAACACTATTGCTCTTAGCAGCAGAATTTATAAAGACTTTGTCGACCTAAACCTATCTCACCTCTATTCGTCTGAATTTGGCTGAATGGAAGAATGGAAATCCAATACGAAGGCTTACTACCTAATTTGTTACAACATTCACCACATATATAGCAGTATACCACCGCATACTCCTTCCACACATAAGTGAGAGGATATGTCCCTGCTGCAGTCACCGGGACTCAGATATGAGCCAATACTCACTTCCACCATAAGCCTCCTTACCTATCACACCACAAACGTGCCTATACCAGTCAAGCTCAACTTCGGCGACGACCTACCATACACCTCATCTCACCGAGCGCTTCTTCGTTAAGCCCATCCCAATCCACTCGGACCCAGCCAACTCCTCCAAGAGCCAACATACTCGTGTCCAACTTTTATACCATCTCCATATCACATCTCCTTAAGAATCCTAACCGTGCACACCTCACGGCTACGATCTGTCAAATCTGAGTCTTAATACGCTCTTACCGCATTATCCGATACACATACTACTCGAAAACAACAGCACATGACACAACCACTCTACCCCAACACCACAGTCACACACCCTGACCTCACCCACCCAATCTATGAACGGAACCACACTCCACTCGAAAGCAGCAACATCAACCAACCTAATCCCTCCACCACAACGCAAATCCTATTCCCCAACTGCCAATAAACACCATTCCAACCACCCGTAGCCTAAGAGCATATGAGATTACCTAACACTTCCTGGTAACACTCCCCCTTCCCATCACCTACGCATAAGTCGGACCTCCAGACCTATATATACCCACAACAGGACACATTCCCAAAACTAGATCTTCCTATAACACGTTGAGAAAATAGAGGACAGCCATACATAATAAAATAAGTCAACCTAGTCCATCAACGAGCCAACACTCAACTCCCAATACTCCACAACCACACGTCTAATCTTTAAGACGGCAAGTTTCTTCTTGATCCATCAGGACTACAAACACTTGATAATCACCACTATATTACGCATCCGCTCAGTGGTAAGAACATATAACCCGAAGCAACATCCTAGACGTAACACCCACCACACACTCTTCGAACCTACTACATCGCAGCTCGACAATCGGCCACCCACCCATATCAACCCCCACCACTTACATACACCTGACCAAGCTCTTCGCACGACACAATTGTCACCATTCCATCAAACCACTCAAACTGAACAAACGATCTCTCTTAGCCTAACCTTCCTCATTCCTGCGTGCGTGACTACTCGATTAAGATAGCTCCACGCACCCTCCAGATGCTATCAAATGATTCATTCCAGCCGAAAGCACCCCTGCCTTCGCGACAGACCCCATGGGAACATCCTTTTAGGGGGTTCATGATCCCCCTATCACCACGCATGGGAGATCCACTTGATGACAACTACGAGACCCGAACACCATCCCCCGCGAGCGCCATACCGATCACTCTGCTAACTGACGACTTTCGACTAATTGCCCCCCATACAGGAAACATAATCTACGCCATTCTCTTTAGCCGAAAGACAATTCTAAAATTTATACTAGAGACACTCCTGATCATCCATCATACCCTCTCATACAAATCCAATGCTATCTACCGATTCGTCAACTTATCACCCCCAGGTCCACTCAACTCCAGCCACTGACTCCACTTCATTGTGTTCGACGAACGCTCCCAACCCAGGTTGGAACAGCACCGTCCTCTCCTCCTCTTACTCCTCAACACACCCTTCCGATTCACTCAACCCATGGTGTAATCGACCTTCTAACGAAAAACCCATATAGGTCGTGACCAGAGTAACAGACATTTAATCTAAACAGTCTCCTTTACTAGGTTCACCACTCGAGTTGATGCAAAACTTCGGGTGCATCATGGCATATTGAAACTGAAACGATTAGAACTCTCACTTTGACTCGACAAAGTGCACAATTCATAACTGTTAGGTGTCCCGAGCAAAATGAAATCCCCCTCTCCAACACGTACTTGAACCCTTTTATGCAAGCCCCAATACCCGATCAAACGACAAGATTTATGGCTTACTGATGAATTATGCCATCTACTAAAATCACCTTGGCTCCATGCGTTGGGAGTTCAATACTCAGACCCTAGCAGTAATATGACGTTGCTGAGAAGTGTTCTGCACCTGATAGCGAAGTAAAATCCACTGAGGAACGTGAAAAGTCAGATCTTAAATGACCCGGATTAACATACTAGAATTTTAATTGAGTTGAGTTCTCTGGCCCTTACACAATACTTGCTCGAGAAGGTCATGAACTTGAAATCGAAAAGTCACTGCATTCGTCTTTGATCAGTGCACTGACACTTACCTACACATAGTTGGGTCAACGACATGTCAACTAAGCCCATGTATCACATCCTTTCCCAACAGCCATTCATCACTACAACACAACCCTCCTCATCTTGATGTTCCACTAATGGCTTTGCATCGTGGCTTCAGTAACGGGTCAGTTCAGTCATTATCATCCGTCTTCCAGGCTGCCCTGTTTCGAATGCACCCGATGAAATTAGACCAATTGTTCCGACGCCTCTACAAATGGTCTACTTCAAAGCACTTTAATTCCTCTTTCCCTAAACACTTGGCAAATACTATTGAAACTATGAATAAAATGAAACCTTTCACAATATTTTTTATATAGAACAGAACAAGGACGTTATCACTGGCCCGCCATCTGAGCGCGCCACTTCACAATAACTGTTACCATGAGGATGAAAGCACATCGCCCTCATCCATTAACTTGAGCAGCAAACTTTGTCGAGAGTTAGATGAAGTTTTAATCCAAGAAGAGCTTCATTGGTATCAAAAAGCTCGTGTTGAGTGGATTCGGGATGRGGACAGGAATATGTCGTTCTTTCACCTCTCAACCATCACACGAAGATGGAGAAATAAAATTGTGGCACTTAAAAATGATGGTGGAGATTGGATTAGCGACCCGACTGAAGTGAAAGGATATGTCACTAATTTTTTCCAGGATCTTTTTACTGATGAAGACACACAAAGCAAGTCCCCAATCCCTTGCATACGATACCCAGATTTTCCGAAGCATGAGTGGACTGAGTTGGTTCGTCCCTTTAAGGTTGAGGAGGTATGGGATGTCTTAAAATACATGGGAGCTTTAAAAGCACCTGGTCCGGACGGGTTTCAGGTATTATTCTTCAAAAAGAATTGGAGTTTAGTTGCTCCCAGCTTTTGCAAGACTGTGCTAGAAATTTTAAATGGTGGAGACTTGCCTGCAACTTTGAATGACACCTTCTTAGTGCTTATCTCGAAGGTGGAAGTGCTTGAGTCTCCTAAACAATTTCGTCCAATCTCACTATGCAATGTGGTGTATAAAGTTTTCACAAAACTGATTGTTCAAAGGCTTAAATTTGTTCTCCCTCGGCTAATCTCTCCGACGCAATGCTCATACGTTCCCGGTCGGMAAATTACGGATAATATTGTTATATTTCAAGAGGTGTTGCATTCTATGCGTCAAAAACAAGGWTAGCAAGGCCTTATGGCCATCAAAATCGATCTAGAAAAAGCGTATGACCGGCTAAAATAGTCTTTCATTCGCGAAACATYAGAGCTGATGCGTCTTCCTAAATCCTTAATCGACACCATCATGAAATGTGTTACTTCCCCAAACATGAAGGTGTTATGGAATGGTGAGGCGACTGAGGCGTTTTGCCCGTCTCGTGGCATTC